>JAWQEG010007624.1:0-2500 GCA_033782935.1 Petrolisthes cinctipes
CTCTCTTTTCTTCTCTTCCCCTCACTTTCCCTCTCCTTTACCCTCTCTTTTCTCTCCCTTTCCCTCTATTTTCTTCTCTTCCCTCCCTTTCCCTCTCCTTTCTTCCTTTTCTTTCCCTTTCCCTTTCTATTCTTCCCTTCCTCTCCCTTTCCCTCTCTTTTCTTCCCTTCCTCCCTTTCCCTCTCTTTTCTTCCTTCCCCTCCCTTTCCCTCTCTTTACTTCCCTTCCTCTCCTTTTCTCTCCCTTTCCCTCTATTTTCTTCCTTCCCCTCCCTTTCCCTCTCTTTCTTCCCTTTCTCTCCCTTTCCCTCTATTTTCTTTCCTTCCTCCCTTTCCCTCTATTTTCCTCCCTTTCCCTCTCTTTTCTTCCCTTTCTCTCCCTTTACTTCCCTTCCCCTACCATCCTCTCTCTTTTCTTTCCCTTTCCTCCCTTTTCTTCCCTTCCTCTCCCTTTCCCTATCTTTTCTTCCCTTTCCCTCCCTTTTCTTCCCTTCCTCTCCCTTTCCCTCTCTTTTCCTCCCTTTCCCCCCTTTACTTTCCTTCCCCTACCATCCTCTCTCTTTTCTTTCCCTTTCCCTTTTTCCCTTCCTCTCCCTTTCCCTCTCTTTTCTTCCCTTCCTCCCTTTCCCTCTCTTTACTTCCCTTCCTCTCCCTTTTCTTCCCTTCCTTCCCTTTCTCTCCCTTTCCTACCCTTTTTTCTGCATTGTACCTCTCTCTCTCTCTCTCTCTCTCTCTCTCTCTCTCTCTCTCTCTCTCTCTCTCTAACTAACTAACCCTTTACCCCTACCCTACCTCCTTCCCCCTTCTCTCCCCCCCCCCCATTCAGGTACCCCCCCCTACCCCCCTTTCCTTATAGTCTTCGCACCCCCCACCCCCCCGCCCCCTCACTCCTGAAGGGCCTCTGTGTTTGAGAATTGGAGGCTTCTGATTCCTCCTGACTATGCCACGAAACAAACAAGCTCCTTCCTTCCATATAGGTGTGTGTGTGTGTGTGTGTGTGTTCCAGAGAGGACAATTCTGTGTGTGTGTGTGTGTGTGTGTTCCAGAGAGGACAATTGTGTGTGTGTGTGTGTGTTTCAGAATTGACAGGTGATGTGTGTGTGTGTGTGTGTGTTCCAGAATTGACAGATGATGTGTGTGTGTGTGTGTGTGTGTGTTTGTTTCAGAATTGACAGATGATGTGTGTGTGTGTGTCGTGGCAATATTTGAAGGACTCATTTACCTTCAATTTTCAGACTACATCACACACACACACACACACACACACACACACACACACACACAGGGTATATCTTATAAAGTGATATTCTCTTGTTGTTTGTGAAATGGAAGGCTACTGATTCCTCCAAACTATGCCACGAAACACACACACAAACAGACACACAGACAGACAAACATAGGCCCTCTCAATGGTACTAAATAGGAGATGTGTTTGTGTGTTTGTTTCGTGGCATAGTTTGGAGGAATCACAGACCTTCCAATTCACCATGCAAACAAAAGCTATTTATATATATTTATCTAGCTCCTCTGGAACACACACACACATACACACAATTGGTCAACTCTCTAACACACACACACACACAATTGGTCAGCTCTGGAACACACACACACGCACACACACAATTGGTCAGCTCTGGAATTAACACACACACACAATCTGTCAGCTCTCAAACACACACACACTATATAAAAATATTATATATATATACTGTCATCCATGCCTTTTTCCCGTTACACACACTGTGTTGATGGCTGAGAGTGAAAGGGAGTTACAGAGAGTGGTGGACGAATTTCAGTCTGTGTGTAAACGAAGGAAACTGAAGGTGAATGTTGGTAAAAGTAAAGTGATGGTATTTGAGAGAGCAGAAACTGAAGTGATTGTCTTTGCTACACCTTACAGAGTGGGAGTACCAACTGGGATTAAATGTGAGATACCTCTGAGGGGTGAGAGGATGGAGGAAGTGAAGGAGTTTAAGTACCTGGGTACAGTTATGTGAAAACATGGAAGTATGGAAGGAGAAATTAGGGAGAGAGCAGTGAAGGGTAGACAGATCATAGGATCATTGGGAAGGATTATGAAGGGTAGAAGTGTGAGTATGGAAGTGAAAAGGGGACTGAGAAATGGTATAATCCTGCCAACACTGACATATGCATCAGAGACATGGACATGGAGTAGGGCTCATCAGTCTAGAATAGGTGCTGTGGAAACGAGTTACTTGAGAGGAGCATGTGGACTTACTATAGGTGGGATGGAGAAAGTAATGAGAGTGTGTATGAGAGATGTGGTATGAGTGAGAAGGCAATTGGCATTGAGTGTGGAGTGGTAGAGAGAGTGAAGTGTAATACATTGAGATGGTTTGGACATGTAGAGAGAATGCAAGGCGAGGAGTCTGTAAAGAAGGTGTATGGAAGTGAAGTTGTGGGACCTGGTGTGAGAGGCAGACCTCCGGTTAGATGGCAGAACAGAGTGGAAGAGTATGTAAAGGAGAGAAACATGA
>JAWQEG010007624.1:15000-32500 GCA_033782935.1 Petrolisthes cinctipes
AATATCAGTTAACTATCCTTATGTAGTAATGAATAGATTTTGTCTATTTCTAACGTGTTTATCACTAACATTATTACCAGAAGCCGTCAACAGTGTCCAGATACTTTGTTCCCCAACTGTTACTATCTATATAAAGGAAGATCCGTGAAGCCGGTAACTGACTCCTTTAGGCTATACTGTATCTTGCTCTACGGTTTGAGGGTGACAGGCCAGAAGTTTTATCTCAGGAGTAAAAAAAAAAAAATATATTGTTATCGAGTGATTCTGCCGTTCAAAGAAAACCTCTCTCTCTCTCTCTCTCTACACTCACTACCCCTCTCTCTCTTTCTACACTCACTACCCTCTCTCTCTCTTTCTCTCTCTCACTCCTTCCATACACTCACTACCCTCTCTCTCTCTATCTCCCTACACTCGACTACCCTCTCCTCTCTCTCTCTCTCTCTCTCTCTCTCTCTCTCTCTCTCTCTCTCTTTTTCTTCTATCTACTCTATTTACTCTCCTTCGTCTCTCTCTCTCTATACACTCACTACTCTCTCTCTCTCTCTACACCTCACTATTCTCTCTCTCTCTCTCTTCTCTCTCATCTCTCTCTCTCTCTCTCTCTCTCTTTTCTTATATCTACTCTATTCACTCTCCTTCCTCTCTCTCTCTCCCCTACACTCATTACCCTCTCTCTCTCTCTCTCTCTCTCTGTACATTGAAGATCGTGTGCATTCTTTGGTTTGTGGTTTTAGGAGAGAGAATGTTGAGAGAATTGATTGATATTAGGCGCCACAACAGTGAGGTCATATAGCGCCAGAGAAAGGTGATAGAGAGGTGTGACAGCTAACAGAAAGGGCATGCAGTGAAGGATAAAGTTTTCATTTTCAAAAGGACAGAATCTGGTGACGAGGTTCCATATGAAAAGAGAATCATTGTGAATTGATCAAAAGTGGTGAATGTGTTGGTGTTTGTGTATGTGTGTATGTGTGTATCGTGTATGTGTATAGATGTGTGTATCGTGTATGTGTATCAATGTGTGTATGGTGTATCGATGTGTGTATCGTGTATGTGTATGTGTATCGTGTGTGTATCGTGTGTGTGTATGTGTATCGTGTGTGTGTATGTGTATCGATGTGTGTATGTGTGTGTGTATCGTGTGTGTGTATCGATGTGTGTATGTGTATCGATGTGTGTGTGTATGTGTATCGATGTGTGTATGTGTATCGTGTGTGTGTATGTGTATTGATGTGTGTATGTGTATGTGTGTATCGTGTGTGTGTATGTGTATCGATGTGTGTATGTGTATCGTGTGTGTGTATGTGTATCGATGTGTGTATGTGTATCGTGTTGTGTGTATGTGTATCGTGTGTGTGTATCGTGTATGTGTATGTGTATAGATGTGTGTATCGTGTATGTGTATCGATGTGTGTATGTGTATCGTGTATGTGTATCGATGTGTGTATGTGTATCGTGTATGTGTATGTGTATCGATGTGTGTGTGTTTTATCGTGTGTGTGTATCGATGTGTGTATCGTGTGTGTGTTTGTGTATCGATGTGTGTATCGTGTGTGTGTATGTGTATCGATGTGTGTATGTGTATGTGTATCGTGTATGTGTATCGTGTATGTGTATTGATGTGTGTGTCGTGTATGTGTATGTGTATCAATGTGTGTATCGATGTGTTCCTCCATCTATGTGTGTATGTGTATATGTATGTATATGTGTATATTATAACTCTATCCCCCCAACACACACACATAATATTATTACAACTCTATCCCCACAACACACACACACCATCTATCACACACACACACACACACACACACACACATATTACAACTCTACGCCCACAACACACACACACACACACACACACGATAACCCCCCCCCACACACACACTATACATAAGTCAATCCCAAATCACACACACACACACACACATATTAACCCCCACCCCCCCACACACACACTATACATAAGTCAATCCCAAATCACACGCACACACACACACACACACAAACACAGATTGCATGCATTGTGTGTTGTGTGTGTGTGCATCAATGTATGTGAGGAGGAAACCAATCATTGCCTCTATTGACAGATGTTGCAAAAAACGATACCTTATTGCAACAACAACAAGAAATACACCTCTTTATATATATTTATTTATTTTTTTATTTATTGCATGCAACACGGAGATTTTCCCCTGCAACAATAATACTCAATATCTATAGGGTTGGTTTGTGTGCAATTTGCAACTGAGGGATGATTGTGAATTGTATGGAGTCCAGATTGAGGGGAAATCTATATATATGTATGTATAATAATAATAATAATAATAATAATAATAATAATAATAATAAAGAGTACATTGGATGAGAAATGTCCAGGTGTTGTTGTTGATGTTATTGTGTGTGTGTGTGTGTGTGTGTGTGTGTGTGTGTGTGTGTGTGTGTGTGTGTGTGTGTGTGTGTGTGTGTGTGTTTTGGGATCCAGTTATATATATTGTGTGTGTGTGGTGGGGGGGGGGGAGGGGGTATTAGTGTGTGTGTGTGTGTGTGTGTGTGTGTGTGTGTGTGTGTGTGTATGTGTGTTTTGGGATCCAGTTATATAATGTGTGTGTGTGTGGGAGGGGGGAGGGGGTATTAGTGTATGTGTGTGTGTGTGTGTGTGTGTGTGTGTAGGATGTGTAGGTGAGTGTTTTGGCATCGAGTTTATATTGTGTGTGTGTGTGTGTGTGTGTGTGAGGGCTTATTATTATTATCATCATTTTGTGTGTGTGTGTGTAGTTACAGAGAGAGCCTTCAGTCACATTCTGGACGTGGTACCAAACGGTGTTGTGTTACGTTACTCCTCATGCACATAACATAACATAACATAACATAACATAACATTTCTTCAACCAACCATGCATTCACTCACCGTGCATGACATAATTTTCCCTCCATCCCCCTTCCTCCGTCCTCATGTTATGGAGTTACGTTACGTTACTAGTAGTAGTAGTAGTAATGATGGTGGTAATAGTAGTGATAGTGGTGGTGGTAGTGATAGTAGTAATGGTAGTGACAAAATCTTACATACACACACTCATCCTTACACAAATATACACACCCTCATTCATCCTCACACACACACACACATATCCTTACATACACACACACACATGTACATACCTCATTCATCCTCTCACACACACACACACACACACACACACTTATGAGGAAGGTGTGTGTGTGTGTGTGTGTGTGTGTGTGTGTGTGTGTGTGTGTGTGTGTGTGTGTGTGTGTGTGTGTGTGTGTGTGTGTGTGTGTGTGTGTTTCGTGGCAATATTTGAAGGACTCATTTATCTCCAATTTTTCGACTACATCACACACAGGGTCCCTTAACGACAGCCCATATTGGTTTGAAATGTGTGTGTGTGTGTGTGTGTATGTGTGAGTGTTATGGAGGTATGTGTGTGTGTGTATGTGTGAGTGTTATGGAGGTATGTGTGTGTGTGTGTGTGTGTGTGTTATGGAGGTATGTGTGTGTGTGTGTATATGTGTGTGTTATGGAGGTATGTGTGTGTGTGTGTGTATATGTGTGTGTTAAAGAGGTATTTGTGTGTGTGTGTGAATATGTGAGTGTTATGGTGGTATGTGTGTGTGTGTGTGTATATGTGTGTGTTATGGAGGTATGTGTGTGTGTGTATATATGTGAGTGTTATGGAAGTATGTGTGTGTGTGTATATGTGTGTGTTATGGAGGTATGTGTGTGTGTGTGTATATGTGTGTGTTATGGAGGTGTGTGTGTATGTGTGTGCGTGAGCATTATAAAGGTGTGTGTATGTGAGTGTGTATATGTGAGTGTTATGGAGGTATGTGTGTGTGTGTGTGTTATTGAGGTGTGTGTGTATGTGTGTGTGTGAGCGTTATAAAGGTGTGTGTATGTGAGTGTGTGTGTGTTATAGATGTGCGTACGTTTGATAGTGTGTGTGTGTGCGTGAGCGTTATAAAGATGTGTGTATGTGAGTGAGTGTGTTATATAGAGGTGTGTGTGCGTATGTGTAATAGTAACGTGTGTGTGTGTGTGGTGTCAATATTTACAATAAATTAACCATACTGTAACCATGCATACCCTAGAATAAAAATTTAAGCTGGTGTTGAATCTGGTAAAGCCTAGTTAGGAGGAATAAAGTAAGTAAGTAGCCTTTCAATTCACGAACAACAGAATATATCCCCAGAAGAGAAAAGGTTAGTAATATCTCTCTCTACATATATATATATATTATAATAAGAGAATAGGTTAGTATATATATTCTCTCTCTCTCTAATATATAAAAAATGTGGATAAGTAATCTATCTTTACATATATATATTAAAAGAATAGGTCAGTATATATTCTCTCTCTCTCTCTCTCTCTCTCTCTCTCTCTCTCTCTCTCTCTCTCTCTCTCTCTCTCTCTCTCTTTATATATAAGGTTAAAAAAGAATGTGAGAGTTGGGTAGTGAGAATTAATGTTTACCTGACAGTCACGTTGTCCACTCTCTCTCTCTCTCTCTCTCTCTCTCTCTCTCTCTCTCTCTCTCTCTCTCTCTCTCTCTCAAAATGAAAACTCCCTCCCTATAATTGACTGCCAGTGTGTGTGTGTGTGTGTGTGTGTGTGTGTGTGTGTGTGTGTTACCCACCTATACCTTCTGTGTGTGTGTGTGTGTGTAACTTACCTATACCTTTTGAGTGTGTGTGTGTGTGTGTGTTACCTGCCTACCTTCTGTGTGTGTGTGTGTGTGTGTGTGTGTGTTACCTATACATATACCTTCTGTGTGTGTGTGTGTTTTACCTACCTATACCTTCTGTGTGTGTGTGTGTGTGTGTGTGTAACTTACCTATACCTTCTGTGTGTGTGTGTGTGTGTGTGTGTGTGTCTGTGTGTGTGTGTGTGTGTGTGTGTGTGTGTGTGTGTAACTTACCTATACCTTCTGTGTGTGTGTGTGTGTGTTACCTGCCTACCTTCTGTGTGTGTGTGTGTGTGTTACCTGCCTACCTTCTGTGTGTGTGTGTGTGTGTGTGTGTGTGTGTGTGTGGTTTCAGTCACGTGTGTTGAGTCTGGCTAGAAATATTAATAATACACTCATACATACCAACTCTCTCTCTCTCTCTCTCTCTCTCTCTCTCTCTCTCTCTCTCCAATTTATAATCTTTCTGTATTCATTCTCTCTCTCTCTCTCTCTCTCTCTCTCTCTCTCTCTCTCTCTCTCTCTCTCTCTCTCTCTCTCTCTCTCTCCAATTTATACTCTTTCTGAATTCATATTCTCTCTCTCTCTCTCCAATTTATAATCTTTCTGTATTCATTCTCTCTCTCTCTCTTTCTCTCTCTCTCTCTCTCTCTCCAATTTATACTCTCTTTCTGTATACTCTCTCTCTCCAATTATACACTCTTTCTGTATTCATTCTCTCTCTCTCTCTCTCTCTCTCTCTCTCTCTCTCTCTCTCTCTCTCTCTCTCTCTCTCTCTACTGCCTGTGTTGACGTGTTCAATTCTGTAAGTGTTTGGGCGCTCCTTTGGACCCGAGCCAATCCCTTCCTTACATAAACACTTGCCCCCCTCCCCCCCCCCCCCTCTCTCTCTCTCTCTCTCTCTCTCTCTCTCTCTCTCTCTCTCTCATTGTGCGTCATATTGATTTTGTGTGTGCGTGCGTGTGTGTGTGTGTGTGTGTGTGTGTGTGTGTGCTGTCATGGCCGCTCTCCAATCCTCCCTACTCCTCCTCCTCTTCTTCTTCCTTCTCCTCCTCTTTCTTTCTCTTCCTCACCTTCCTCCTTTCTTCTTCTTCTTCTTCCTTCCTCTTCTTCCTCCTCCTCCTCCTCTTCCTTTCTCTTCTTCCTCTCTTCTTCCCCTTCCTCTTCCTCCTCTCTTCTTCCCTTTCCTTTACTTCACGCTCCTCTTCCTCCTTTCTCTTTCTCCTCCTCCTCCTCCTCTTCTTTCCCCTTCCTCCTCCTTTCTTCTCTTCTCCCTCCTACTCTTTCTTTCACTCCCTCTTCCTCCTCTTTTTTTCCTTTTCCTCCTCCTCTTCCTTTTTCTCTCCTCCTCTTCCTTCTTTCTACTCCTCTTCCTTTCTTCCCTTCTCTTCTTCCCTCTCCTCTTCTTTTTCTTCTTCCCTCTCCACCTCCTTTCTTTTCTTCCCCTTATTCCTCTTCTTCCTTCCTTCCTTCTCCTTCACTCCTCTCCTCTTCCTTCCTTCCTCCTCCTTCTTCCTTTCTCTTTCCTCTCCTTTCTTCTATTCTCCCTCCTACTCTTCCTCCTTCTCCTCCCTCCCCCTTCCTTCCTTCTCCTTTACTTCAATCCCCTCCTCTTCCTTTCTCCCTTCAATCTTCTCCTCTCCCTTCCTTCCTTCCTTCCTTCACTCCCCTCCTCCCCTTCCTTCTTTACATCACTCCCCTCCTCTTCCTTCAATCCCCTCCTCCTCTTCCTTCCTTCCTTCTCCTCCCTCTTCCTTCCTTCCTTCCTTTTCTTATAGCAGTACATTGGAGTGCCTTGATTCCTCCAAAGTATGCCAGGAAACAACAGGACCACATGAACAAAAATAATGGTGTTTCTGTTGTTGTTGCTTGGAATAGTTTGGAGGATTCAGTTGCTCCAGGTTAATCACTATATGCAATTTTTATCTTTTGCATATTATTCTGCATGTGCAATTATAGTGATGATAGTGATAGTGGTAGTAGTGGTGGTAGTGGTGATAGTGGTGGTGGTGGTAGTGGTAGTGGTGGTGGGAGTGGTGATAGTGATGGTGGTGGGAGTGGTAGTGGTAGTAGTGGTGGTAGTAGTAGTGGTAGTAGTGATGGTGGTGGTAGTAGTGGTAGTAGTGGTGATAGTGGTGGTAGTAGTGACAGTGGTGGTGGTAGTGGTGGTATTGGTGGTGGTGGTAGTGATGGTGATAGTGGTGGTGGTGGTGATAGTGATGGTGGTGGTGATAGTAGTAGTAGTAGTAGTAGTAGTGATAGTAGTGATTGTGTAGCATTTATAGCACTCTCTCTCTCTCTCTCTCTCTCTCTCTCTCTCTCTCTCTCTCTCTCTCTCTCTCTCTCTCTCTCTCTCATTTTGACTATTCCAACTCTCTCTCATACACATTATCTATTATTCGTATGCACTCTCTCTCTCTCTCTCTCTCTCTCTCTCTCTCTCTGTTACTGTATGTGTGTATAGTAAAATAACAAACAAAAATAATAACAATAACAATAATAATAATAACAATAATAACTTTCTTTATCACCAAACTGCTTTAGGGTCGATTACACAGTGGTTGGTATTGGTTTGTAAGCATGCAAACGAAAGAATCTTAGCCGTGTAAATGACTTATGGGTGAATTATTTAATGAATTTGGTGAGTAAACTATGCAGTGATCATTATTATCTATCTAACTGTTGGATAGATTTTGTGAATGTGGATACTTACTCAGCTTTTGGAAAATAATGAATGAAGCCTTACAAGTGTTGTTGGTTGGGAAGCTAATAAACCAATACCACTGTGGAATCAACCCTAAAATAATGAAGCCTTACAAGTGTGGTTGGTTGGAAAGCTAACAAACCAATACCACTGTGGAATCAACCCTAAAATAATGAAGCCTTAAAAGTGTGGCTGGTTGGGAAGCTAATAAACAAATACCACTGTGGAATCGACCCTAAAATAATGAAGCCTTACAAGTGTGGTTGGTTGGGAAGCTAACAAACCAATACCACTGTGGAATCAACCCTAAAATAATGAAGCCTTACAAGTGTGGTTGGTTGGAAAGCTAACAAACAAATACCACTGTGGAATCGACCCTAAAATAATGAAGCCTTACAAGTGTGGTTGGTTGGGAAGCTAACAAACGATAGGTTAGTATACAACATTATTACTGTAGCTGCTTACAATACCTGCCCATACCATACCTTAGTACAGAACAATAATAATGACCTCTCTTTACATATACCCTGTGTAAGAATAATGACCTCTCTTTACATAATATACCCTGTGTAAGAATTTATTTGGCCAACTGTACACTGTCTGGAGCAGGTGGTTATGTGTATGTGTGTGTGTGTGTGTGTGTGTGTGTGTGTGTGTGTGTGTGTGTGTGTGTGATGGTTTAAGATGTGTGTGTGTGTTTGTAATGGTTTGAGATGTATGTATGTGTGTGTGTGTGTGTGTGTGTGTGTGTGTGTGTGTGTGTGTGTATTAACTATTTGAAAGGGAATCGGTGTATCACGCTATAGATAAAAGTTAAATTAATGTATATATACTCAATAAGAAACATGTACAGTCACTCATAAAAGTAAAGACACCCCAGGCACGACACCTTTTACCTCGTGTGATATCGGTTCTGGTAGCATTGTACAGTTAGACACATGAATGGGTGGTACAGCCCAGGTGAAAGATACTTGTCCCATTTGAGTAACCAGTGTCTATTATGAGGTACTTGCTTTTTATTACCATCCTCAAAACTGACTTCTGCCCCTGATGATGTCTCCTATTTGGCACTAAGGAACACACACACACACACACACACACAGACACAGACAAACACACACACACCATCCTCAATACTGACTTCTGCCCCTGATGATGTCTCCTATTTGGCACTAAGGAACACACACACACACACACACACACAGACACACACACACACACAACAACAACAACAACAACACACACACACACACACCATCCTCAATACTGACTTCTGCCCCTGATGATGTCTCCTATTTGGCACTAAGGAACTTGATATTGGCAGAAATTGACCATCTTTCACTTGGGCTGTACCACCCATTCATGTGTCCAACTGTACATACCTGACGTCAGAGGTGGTGGTGTGTGTGGTGTTTGTAGGAAGGTTGGTTTGCTCGAGACATTATCACAACTCATGCTTCGTCTCATCTACCCTTAGTTCAGAGTGAGTCGAGCAGATCAACTTCATATCTCAAACGCCATCACTGACGTCAAATACACTGTTGCCAGAACCGATATCACACGTATGAGAAGGTGACTGCATGGCCTGGGGGGGCGGGGTCTTAATTTTTATGAGTGACTGTACACTCGTGATACATAATTTCTGACCAGAGTGTGAGGAGCAGAAAGCTTCGAATCGCCTGCTGTTGCTCATTTCCCCACCCAGTACACCTATATAGAGGCTGAGTTCGAATGCAGGGTGTGTGTGTGTGTGTGTGTGTGTTGTAATGGTTTGAGATGTGTGTGTGTGTGTGTGTGTGTACTTGTAATGGTTTGAGATGTGTGTGTGTGTGTACTTGTAATGGTTTGAGATGTGTGTGTGTGTGTACTTGTAATGGTTTGAGATGTGTGTGTGTGTGTGTGTGTATGTGTACTTGTAATGGTTTGAGATGTGTGTGTGTGTGTGTGTGTACTTGTAATGGTTTGAGATGTGTGTGTGTGTGTGTGTGTGTGTGTGTGTAATGGTTTGAGATGCGTGTGTGTGTGTGTGTACTTGTAATGGTTTGAGATGTGTGTATGTGTGTGTGTGTGTGTGTGTGTGTGTGTGTGTGTGTGTGTGTGTGTGGTCAGAAATTATGTATTACGAGTGTACTCAATAAAATAATACACTTTTGGTACATTGGAGTGCCTTGATTCCTCCAAAGTATGCTGGGAAAAAACAGGACCAGAAGAGCAAAACTTATTAATGGTCCACATGAACAAAAATAATGGTGTTCTGTTGTTGTTGCTTGGAATAGTTTGGAGGATTCACTTGCTCCAGATTTACCAACACAAAAATGACAAATTCCCCTCTTAAGAAAAAATGGGATAATTATATATAAACAAAAGAAGAATTGAATGAAATGATAGGAAACTGAAGATAAAGAAAGGAGAAATAATAATAATAAATAAGGATAAATAAAAATAATAATAAATAATAAAGAAGAGAAATTGATGCATGTGAGGTAGTTTGAAAATTAATTGAAGGTATATAATTATAAATGAGTCCTTTAATTATTGCCACGAAACACACACACACACACATATATACACACACACACACACAGAGAGAGAGAGAGAGAGAGAGAGAGAGAGAGAGAGAGAGAGAGAGAGAGAGAGAGAGTGTGTGTGTGTGTGTGTGTGTGTGTGTGTTTATGAGAGCGAGCTTGTGTAAGGGTGTGTGAGTGAGAGTGAGTGTGAAGGTATGGGCGTTGGTATTGAGTGAGTGTGTGTGAGAGAGAGTGAGAGCGAGTGTGTGTGTGTGTGTGTGTGTGTGTGTGTGTGTGTGTGTGTGTGTGTGAGAGAGCGAGTGTGTAAGGGTGTGTGAGTGAGAGTGAGTGTGAAGGTATGCACGTTGGTATTGAGTGAGAGTGAGAGAGTGTGAGTGAGAGTTAGTGTAAGGATGTGTGAGTGAGAGCGAGTGAGTCTGTGTGAGTGAGAGTTAGTGTAAGGATGTGTGAGTGAGAGCGAGTGAGTGTGAGTGTGAAGGTGGGCAATTCTGGCTAGCATACTACTTACTTTTCCTACTCGCTTTGCTAGGAAAAACTTGCTATCCGTCACACAGGTAATAACTTGCTAGCGACTTTTGTATGATATTGTTTTGGGACCTCTGATCTAAGTTAAAACGGGAAAATAAAAAAAACTCAAGATAAATACCTACAGTTAAGTTGATTGTTCAGGATCCCACAATATTTGGAAATTATCTGCATATTTCTAATAACATATACACATACATGCTCTGATTTCCATTTAACCTTTTTTTTTATTCAGAGGCACATGAAGACATTCTGGAATATTTTATCGGGGCAGTCGGGCGTTTGTTTATGTCTACAAATCGGGCGCGAGTCTACTACTGCGATGGTCAATAGAAAAACTAAATACCTAATTCGTGCTGGTCATATAATTCTTTAATAGATTTACAGAGTCAATTAACTACAGGAAGTAACTATATTAATGTATAAACAATGATTTGCATGCTCAATATATTTTTCCTTGGTATATAAACAACACGGATGATTACTCATTTGAGCACTCTTTTGAGACGCAAAACTTACTATTCATTTCTCCCAGCATGCTATCCATTTTCCCTAGCAGCAAGATTCGGCCGCTTGCTACTCGTTTGGGCTAGCAACACACAAAGCCGGTAGCAAAAGCAAGTAGCATGAGTGTGTGAGAGTGAGAGAGTCAGCAATGAGAGTGTTGGCATGTCGATATAAGTTATAGTAGTGAGAGTGTAAGAGTGAGAGTGTGTGAGTATGTTCGTGAGACAGGCAGGACAATGAGAGAAAAAAAATGTGTTGTAATAGTGGTAGTAGTAGTAGTAGTGGTGGTAGTGATAGTGGTAGTAGTGAAGATATTGGTAGTAGTGGTGGTAGCAGTGGTGGTGATGGTAGTAGTGGTGGTGATGGTGGTGATGGTGGTAGTATTGGTAGTGGTGGTAGTGATGATGGTAGTGGTAGTGATGGTGGTAGTAGTAGTAGTATTGGTGGTGGTAGTAATGGTGATAGTGGTATAGTGGTAGTAGTAGTGGAAGAAGTGATGATGGTGGTAGTAGTAGTGGTGGTGGTAGTAATGGTGATAGTGGTAGTAGTAGTAGTAGTGGTTGTAGTAGTAGTGGTAGTAGTAGTGTAACATTTATAGCACTCTCTTTCTCTCACTCATTTTGACTATCCCCACTCTCTCTCTCTCTCTCTTACACATTATCTATTATTCGTATGCTCTCACTCACTCACTCACTCTCTCTCTCTCTCTCTCTCTCTCTCTGGTATCGTGCAACTATGTATTAAATAATCAAGGCCTTTGATTTTACACACACACACACACACACAGTTTCTCTCTCTTTCTCTACAAACACACACACACACACACACACACAGTTTCTCTCTCTTTCTCTCTACACTCACACACACACACACACAGTCTTTCTCTCTCTCTCTCTCTACACACACACACACACACAGTCTCTCTCTCTACACACACACACACACACACACAGTTTCTCTCTCTTTCTCTACACACACACACACACACACACACACACACAGTTTCTCTCTCTTTCTCTCTACACACACACACACACACACAGTTTCTCTCTCTTTCTCTCTACACACACACACACACACACACACACACACACACAGTCTTTCTCTCTCTCTCTCTCTACACACACACACACACAGTCTCTCTCTCTCTCTCTCTACACACACACACACACACACACAGTTTCTCTCTCTTTCTCTCTCTACACACACACACACACACACACACACAGTCTCTCTCTCTTTCTCTACACACACATACACAGTCTCTCTCTCGCCTATTTCTCTCTACACACACACACACAGTCTTTCTCTCGCCTATTTCTCTCTCTACACACACACACACAGTCTCTCTCTCTCTCTTTCTACACACACACACAGTCTTTCTCTTGCCAATTTCTCTCTCTCTCTCTTTACACACACACACAGTCTCTCTCTCGCCTCTTTCTCTCTCTCTCTCTCTCGCTTCTTTCTCTCTCTCTTTCTACATACATACACAGTCTCTCTCTCGCTTCTTTCGCTCTCTCTCTCTCTCTCTCTACACACACACAGGCTCTCTCTTGATTCTTTCTCTCTCTCTATCTCTCTTTACACACACACACACACACACACACACACACACAGTCGCTCTCTCGCTTTTCTCTCTCTCTATACACACACACATTACCTCCCTCTCCTTCTCTCTCTCTACACACACACTCACTGTCTTTCTCTCTCTTTCTACAATTACACACACACACACACACACACAATACTTCCATCTCTCGCCACACACACACACACAATACCTCCCTCTCTCTCACCACACACACACACACTCAATACCTCCCTCTCTCTCGCCACACACACACACACACACACACACACTCAATACCTCCCTCTCTCTCGCTACACACACACACACACACACACACTCAATACCCCCCTCTCTCTCGCCACACACACACACACAATACCTCCCTCTCTCTCGCCACACACACACACACACACACACACACACACAATACCTCCCTCTCTCTCGCTACACACACACACACACACACACACACACACAGTCTCGCTCTTTCACCTCACTATGAACACACACACGCACACACAAACTCATACGCACACACATTTTCTCTCTCTCTCTCTCTCTCTACACACACACACACACACACACACACACACACACACACACAGTCTCTCTCTCTCGCCTCTTTCTCTCTACACACACATTCTTCTCTCTCTACAATCACATACGCACATGCACACACACATATATACACAGTCTCTTCCTCTCTCAACACACACACACACACACACAGATTCCTTATTAGTACCATTGAGGGTGTGTGTCTGTCAGTATGTGTGTGTGTCTGTCTGTGTGTGTGTCTGTGTGTGTATGTCCCTCCATCTGTCTGTCTGTGTGTTTGTATGTCTGTGTGTGTCTGTCTGTGTGTGTGTGTGTGTGTGTGTGTGTGTGTGTGTGTGTGTGTGTCTGTCTGTCTATGTGTGTGTGTGTTTATGTGTATGTCTGTGTGTGTGTGTGTGTTTGTCTGTCTGTGTCTGTATGTGTGTTTGTCTGTCTGTGTATGTCTGTGTGTGTGTCAGTATGTGTGTGTGTCTGACTGTGTATGTGTCTGTCTGTCTGTGTGTGTCCCTCCGTCTGTCTGTGTGTGTGTATGTCTGTCTGTCTTTGTGTGTGCCTCTGTGTGTGTCTGTATGTATATGTGTCTCTCTCTCTGTCTATATGTGTCTGTCTGTGTGTGTGTTTTCTGACCTAGTAGTAAAATATTGAAAGAATCAATACCACAAAATCTATCACTATTATTATTTATCATTATTAAAATATAAACTAAATAAGTCACAAAAAAATTATCCTCTTTTGACGTGAAAACCAATTATATCAGAGTGTAATTGGCTCCTCCCCCAGCTGTTACGCTATTGGCTACCCGCTGCCGGTTCCACGCACGCCATTGGTCGGTTTGGGAAGGTGGGCGGGGCTTGGTTTATTGGCTCAGGTCATCACAGTTAGTTAATTGGTTGAATAGGGTTTGGTGTACGTGTAATTATCCTGTCCTGTCTCGCGATCCTTAACCCTAATTGGTCCTAGTTAAAAAAAAGTGGTTAGGATTTTTGTTGGATGTTGGGTTGAGTTCGTTCTTCAAAAATGTTATTGTTATTAAATACATATATATACATACATATTGTTAAGACATATATATACATACATACATACATTGCCAGGAAACACACATGCACACACATACATTGTTATGACACACACATATATATACACACACACACACATTGTTACGACACATACATACATACATACATATACACACACATTGCCAAGACACACATATACACATTACCATCAAACATATACACACACACACACACATTGCCACGAAACACACATATAGACGCACATACATTGTCACGACACACACACACATTGCTACGACACACACATACACCACATTGCCACGAAACAAACACACACACACACACACATTGCCACGACACACACACATACACACACACACATTGCCACTAAACACACACACACACACACACACACCTACACATTGCCACTAAACACACACACACACACACACACACACACACCTACATTGCCACGAAACACACACACACATTGCCACTAAACACACACACACACACCCACATTGCCACGAAACACATACACACACACACATTGCCACGGAACACACATACACACATTACCACAAAACACACACACACATTGCCACGGAACACACACACACACACCCATAACCACGAAACACACACACACATTGCCACTAAACACACACACACACACCTACACATTGCCACTAAACACACACACACACCCACATTGCCACGAAACAAACACACACACACATTGCCACGAAACACACATACACACACACCCACATTGCCACGACACACACATACACACACACACACACACACACATTGCCACTAAACACACACACACACACCTACATTGCCACGAAACACACACACACATTGCCACTAAACACACACACACACACCCACATTGCCACGACATACACACACACCCATAAAACACACACGCACATTGCCACGAAACACACACACGCACAATGCCACGAAACACATACACACATTACCACAAAACATACACACCTACATTGCCACGAAACAAACACACACACACACCCATAACCACAAAACACACACACACACACACATTACCACAAAACACACACCTACATTGCCACAAAACACACACACACACACAAATACACACACACAAGATCAATCTACACACCTATTCTAGAAAGAGCTTGTGTGTTTCGTGGCATTGTCAGGAGGAATCAGAAGCCTCCAAAGTCTGCTACATGATCACACTGGGTGCTTCATTAAACTACACAAACTTTAGATAGATAAATAGATAGACAATTAGATAGATACTTAGATAGATAGTTAGACAAGTAGATAGATAACTAGATGGATAAGTAGATAGATAATTAGATAGATATGTAGATAGACAAGTAGATAGATAATTAGATAGACAATTAGATAGGTAAGTAGATAAATAGATAGAAAATTAAATAGACAAGTAGATAGATAATTAGATAGATAGATAGACAAGTAGATAAGTAAGTAGTTAAATAATTAGATAGATAAGTAGATAGACGACCTTCACAAATTTATATAATACAATCTATTAAAATATTTGAATTCTAAATACTAATTCCAAAACACAAATATATAACATAAATATTAATACACACATATAAAAATTAATATTATTTATATTGATGTGGGCATAATAATAATAATTTTTTTTTTAACTCTTGGTATCTTATTTCTAGTTTTAGGACTAATAATAATAATAATAATAATAATAATAATAATAATAATAGTATTTAGATCTATTACTTTATCTTGGAAACATAGGATTAATTTATTGATATTTATATAAAACTTTGGTAATAATATTGTTAGTTGAGAAATTTCTGTGTGTGTATATAATTATGATTTATATGTATGTGTGATTTATATGTATGTATGTATGTGTGTGTGTGTGTGTGTGTGTGTGTGTTTCGGCGGTATCCAGGTGACGAAAAGACGAATAGAACATAATATTATTGTTGAAATAAAATCATAAAATTCTGAAATTGTTTGAGAATAAATAAAATTATATCCACTGGTGTTTGACTGCCTGTGTATGTATGTGTGTGTGTGTGTATTAGGGGGGGAGGGAGGGGTGTGTGGGGGGGGAGGGGCCAAACACACACAAACACACAAACTAACTCCACACACACACACAAACTAACTAGGAAAAGCGACTAGGTAAATAGGACCACGTAAGGGACCTAACTTAGCGAGCGGTGGTAGTTGTGTGAGTGTGTAGTGTCGGGCGGCGGCGACAGATGGCAGCACGCGACATATAAACAACCCATTGTTGCCAGATATCCTCAGTCGTGGCATTTATTTAATTATTTATTCTCTTTACCTATCAGTTCTCCTTTCGTGCGTGTGTGTGTATATGTGTGTATGTGTGATGTAGGTAGATGAGGTGATGTTATTGTTCTTGTTGTTGTTTATCTATGGTGTTGTTAACTAGGTATAAATAGCACCGAGGTATTGTAATTGTGTGTATGTGTGTGTGTGGCAACATTGCTGACGACGCACACGGTCCCAGTAGGTGGAGCTGGGGACAAAATGGAGGTGTTTGGTTTGGAAGGCGCGGCTAAATAGGAATGAGAGAGAGAGAGAGAGAAAGTGTGTGTGTTTGAGAGAGAGAGAGAGAGAGGGAGGGTGTGTGTTTGTGAGAGAGTGAGAGAGAGTGTGTGTGTGTGTTGGAGAGTGAGAGAGAGTGTGTGTGTGTGTTGGAGAGTGAGAGAGAGTGTGTGTGTGTGTTGGAGAGTGAGAGAGAGTGTGTGTGTGTGTTGGAGAGTGAGAGAGAGTGTGTGTGTGTGTTTGAGGGAGAGAGTGTGTGTGTGGTGTAGGAGAGATCTCAGAGAGAGGGTGTGTGTGTTTGTGAGAGAGAGCGAGCATGTGTGTGTGGGAGAGAGAGAGAGTGTGTGTGTGTGTGTGAGAGAGAGAGTGTGTGTGGGAGAGAGAGTGTGTGTGTGGGAGAGAGAGAGCGCGAGCATGTGTGTGTTTGTGAGAGAGAAAGCGAGTGTGTGTGTATGTGAGAGACAGCGAGCATGTGTGTGTTTGTGAGAGAGAAAGCGTGTGTGTGTGTGTGTGTGTGGGAGTATGTTATTTCAAACGAATTACACAAAAGCAAGCTATGTTGACGTTGTATATAAATCATTAGTATTACCACTTATCGAATATCGTATAGTCCACTTTGGAGCCCGATAACTTTGAGACAAATTCGTAAGCTGGAAGGCGTGCAAAGATCATTCACAGACAAAATAAGCAATCTACAGGATATAGACTACTTGGCAAACGACTCGAATACTTGAAATAAATTGTACTCTCTCGAAAGCCACAATACCATCACCGTAAAGGGAGTAGGGGGACAGACAGGCTTGGGGTGGGGGGTG
>JAWQEG010007625.1:0-20000 GCA_033782935.1 Petrolisthes cinctipes
GTGTGGAGATAGTGGTGGTGGTAGTGATGGTGATGGTGGTGATGGTGATAGTGGAGGTGCAGATGGTGGTGATGATGGTGGTGGTGGTGGTGGTGGTTGGTGTGAGGTGAAACTGTTATGTGTGTAATAATAACTGTTTGACCCTTCCTAGACTGGGGGAGGAGACTGTGTGTGTGTAATGACTGTTTGACCCTTCCTAGACTTGGGGGAGACTGTGTGTGTGTAATAACTGTTTGACCCTTACTAGACTGGAGGAGACTGTGTGTGTGTAATAACTGTTTGATCCTTACTAGACTGGAGGAGACTGTGTGTGTGTAATGACTGTTTGACCCTTACTAGACTGGAGGAGACTGTGTGTGTGTAATGACTGTTTGACAATTAGCCTACTCTGACTGTCTTCTCTTTCTCTTCCCTTCCCTTCTCATTCTTCTTTCACTCGCATTTTCCCTCTCTATCTCCTCTTCCTTTCTCTTCTCTCACTCATATTCTCCCTGCCTCCCCACCCCCTTACCTCCCTCCCTCTCTTTCTCTCTCTTAATCTTTCTTCTCCTTCTCCCTCAACCAGTGTAAATCTCCCAGAATCACATACTGTACATTTAAGGGGGAAAATTTTGTGTTGGTAAATCTGGAGCAATTGATTCCTCCAAACTATTCCAAGCAACAGAACACCATTACTTTTGCTCTTCTGGTCCTGTTTCCTAGCATACTTTGGAGGAATAAAGGCACTCCAATGTACCAAAAAAGAATTACCACCTTAAGATGCGGTCGATGAACTGGAGGACAACTGATTTCCCCAAACTATAGCGATAAACAGACGGCCTTGGCAACACCATTTAGATCTCTGTTGTGTGCAAAGGTTGGAGCACTCAGCAGCCTTCAATTCGCCTATATACAAGATTTTAAAAACATTCGGTAATTTTGGCTTTCCTCAATTCTTTTCCATTTCTCCCTTCCTTCCCTTCTCTCTCTCTCTCTCTCTCTCTCTCTCTCTCTCTCTCTCTCTCCTCTCTCTCTCTCTCTCTCTCTCTCTCTCTCTCTCTCTCTCTCTCTCTCTCAGTATGGAAAAATGTTGTTATAATAATATCTATGTACCATTAAGTATACCCCAATAAACTTTCTCCTCTTCCTGATTAAAAAATATATAAGTTTTGGCTGTGAGATTCGTCGGCAAAACCACAATGAACTAGATATGAGCTGGTACGAGTGATTTAAGGGACTCTGTGATGTAGTCGCAAAATTGGAGGTAAATGAGTCTTTCAAATATGGCCACGAAACACACATACCTATATGGAACGAGTCTGTTTCGTGGCATAATCAGGAGGAATCAGAAGCCTCCAATTCTCATACACGATCACAGGGTCAGTAATTGAATGAATGAAGGAATGAATGTGTGTGTAATAATAATAATAATAATAATATAGGGTTTATGTGTGTGTGTGTGTGTGTGTGTGTGTGTGTGTGTGTGTGTGTGTGTGTGTGTCTATATGTGTGTAATAATAATAATAATAATAATAATATACAGTTTATGTGTGTGTGTGTGTGTGTGTGTGTGTGTGTGTGTGTAATAATAGTAATAATATACGGTTTATGTGTGTGTGTGTGTGTGTGTGTGTGTGTGGTGTGTGTGTGTGTGTGTGTGTGTGTGTGTGTGTGTAATAATAATAATAATAATAATAATAATAATAATATACGGTTTATGTGTGTGTGTGTGTGTTTAGTGGCTGGATGAGTGCCCACATGACCAACTCTATATCACAGTCCACCCAGTCTTGCTAACTAAGATGGAGTGGTCAGTCTTGCCACGCCCAACCCGAGTGTGTGTGTGAGAGAGAGAGAGAGAGAGAGAGAGAGAGAGAGAGAGAGAGAGAGAGAGAGGGAGAGAGAGAGAGAGAGAGAGAGAGAGAGAGAGAGTGTGTGTGTATGTGTGTGTGTGTGTGTGTGTGTGTGTGTGTGTGTGAGAGAGAGAGAGAGAGAGAGAGAGAGAGAGAGAGAGAGAGAGAGAGAGAGAGAGAGAGAGAGAGAGAGAGAGAGAGAGAGAACACACAGACAGAGAGACACAGAGTTAATAAGAAAGCAAATTGTGAGATAGGAGATAAAACGAGACTGTTACTGTGACAAGAGGTGAAGCTGGTGACGGAAATGAGAGATAACTTTACTGTCAGCTGAGGCGAATGTGTATGAGAGAGAGAGAGAGAGAGAGAGAGAGAGAGGAGAGAGAGAGAGAGAGAGAGAGAGAGAGAGCAGGAGGAAGAGGAGGAAGAGAAAATAGGATGAATCTTTTCTTTGGGTAAAGTATATTAAGGGCGTAAAGTAAAAAGTTGAGGACCATTTAGTATAACTTCTCCCTTACCTCTGTCTCTCTCTCTCTCTCTCTCTCTCTCTCTCTCTCTCTCTCTCTCTCTCTCTCTCTCTTGCATTCCACCTCCTTTTAAACCTCTTCCTCACATCCACCTCCCAATATATTTTCTCCCTTTTCCTCAATCCCCTCCTCCACACACACACACACACACACACACAACCTCTCCCTCCTCCACTTCATCACTCTCCTTCCTACACACACCCATTCCACCCTTCCTCACTTTCCTTCTCTCCCTCCTCCTCCTCCTTCTCCTCTTTTTTTTTCCTCCTTTCACCACTCCGACGTGCTTATCATCAAAGTTACCTTCACTACTTCAGCTCAGCGGCATTTTGCTCTCTCTGCCACTCACTCACTCACTCTCACTCACTCACTCACTCTTGTCATATATAGCACGCTGTCACTCACTTTCTCTCTCACATTTCCACGCATTCACTCACTCACTCTCTCACGCTGTCACTCACTTTCTCTCACTTTCCACGCATTCATGCACGCACTCACTCTCTCTCTCTCTCCTCTCTCTCTCTCTCTCTCTCTCTCTCTCTCTCTCTCTCCTCTCTCTCTCTCTCTCTCTCTCTCACACACACACACAAACCTCTGGGAACTGACTGACTGAAAAAGAAACATTATCGAGGAAAGCATCACCAATAAACCATTTCCTGTGGTACATGTCTCTCTCACCACCCACCCACCAGACACACAGACAGACAAAGGTGTAAGACGCTCACATCATGTATTATCTCTCTCTCCTCTCTCTCTCTCTCTCTGGTCGTTGGTGCAATCGATGGTGGATGTAAATCTATTGTATCGAGTTTCATAACAACCACTTCACTCTTGCTTCCCTGAGATTATTACAGGGATATTGGAGAGAGAGAGAGAGAGAGAGAGAGAGAGAGTCATCACTATCACAACTACCCCTATCACAACTACCACCACTGCAATTACCACCACCACCACTACCCCTATAACAACTACCACCACCGCAACTAATACCACCACCACAACTACCACCACCACAACTACCCTTATAACAACTACCACCACCACAACTACCACCACCACCACTACCCCTATCACAACTACCACCACCACAACTACCACTACCAACAACACTACCACAACAACCACCACTGCCACATCTACCATAACACAAACGAGCTCTCTGGATTCGTGTTGTTTTTTTTATATACATTTTTTTATATTTTTCTATCTCGAAGGTTCTGAGAGAGAGATAATTACTTTCCATTAAACTAATTACACTGATTGTGAGAACCAATCAACTGAATGGCCAGATTAGGATTATAGAAGATTGAATTTGTTCCAAGGACTGAGTTTGTTATTGCGATAGGTAATTGTGTTTAGGGTGAAATGAGTGAATGGGTGAATACGGGGAGGGAGGGAGGTAGGTAATGAGGAAGTGAATGAGGAATTGAGTGAGTGAATGAGTGAATGAGTGAGTGAGGGAGGGAGGGAGGGAGGGAGGGAGGGAGGGGATTAGGATATGAATGAGGGAGGGAGGGAGGGGATTAGGATATGAATGAGGGAGGGAGGGGTTTAGGAAATGAATGAGGGAGGGAGGGAGGGGATTAGAATATGAATGAGTGAATGAGGGAGGGAGGGGTTTAGGAAATGAATGAGTGAGTGAGAGAGAGATGGGATTAGGATATGAATGAGTGAATGAGGGCAGGGAGGGGTTTAGGAAATGAATGAGTGAGTAAGAGAACCAAAACTCTAGGAATTCATGAACACCTTAAAAGGCCGGTTCACACTGGCAAAATCTTGGCCACTTTCTCCGGAAACTGCTCCCGGGAGGTGTTTCCGCGTCTTTTCCCGAAATTTTATGCCGCGATGGAGAGACCAGCATGTCGGTTGTTTTTCGCCGGAATCGCGGCCGCTTGCCGGGATTGGCGGGAAATCAAACCTGCGAACCAATCAGAGCGCTGCACTGCTGGAAGACTAGTTTTCTATGATCTTACGGAATTAATTTACAAGTAATACTAATTTATACATGTATTCTTCAATACAAAAATCCACTACTACCCGTAAATTCTTTCCTTACAAAAACAAAACAAAAAAACACTGAATTGCAATGTGTATTCTTCTTCATTTAATCCACAAACTTCATGCAAAGTAATAAAACTTTATACAAATTAATCACAATTCCTTGAGTACAATTATGAGCTGATTATAGATTTTCCTTCAAATTCTTTTCAATATTCTTTATGCGAGCAAATGCCTTTTCATCTTGAAATCTAAATATGTTTTTCATTATCATGGTTACTTCTGGTTCACAGAATATCTCTCATTAATGAAAAATCGAGAGCAGCACATCTCATATGTGTTTGGCTGTCCATCTTTGTTTGTAAACAGAGATGCCGCGCCACCTCCTCTGTGGTCTCAGTCAGTGTGAACCCCTTCCGGGAAAAAACGCCGAAATCGGCCTCTTGTTCCCCGAAATCGGGGACAACAGATGCCGAGATTTTGCCAGTGTGAACCTGCCTTTAGGGGAGAACATTTCGTAACATAAGGTGTACAAGGTCGGAATGAAATGAAGGCAACATTTTCGTCGTGGTCAAAAGTTTTTCGCTACTTTTCTGAAAATGTTGTTGGAAAACCTGGAGCAAATATGTCCTTCAAACTATTCCATGCACAAACAGGCCATCACTAATTTTGTTAATCTGTTCCCGTTTCATGGTATACTTTGGATGAATCAAGGCGCTCTAATGCACCAAAAAAAGTATACCATCCCCATAAATAAAAACCAAGAGACTAGAAATTAAAACCGCAAAGATGAACTTACGGAACGTGAGTATAAATCCAACGACACAGATTCAGGAAGTACAGTGTAAGAGTCGATCGGTGAAAAAAAATCTGTCACCTGGAATACAATACTGGTGTGGGTCTGACACAAGCACCACTTTCGGGTTTATTACTGCGAGACTCGGGTTTTATGGGGACGCAGGTTGGTGTTGTTGGTAGTGGTTGTAGCAGCGAGGGAAAGGAGTGGATGGTGGATTTTGAGTGTGTAACCTGGTGTGCACTGTGTCTGTCTGTCTGTCTCTCTCTCTCCCTCTCCTTGTGTGTGTGTGTGTGTGTGTGTGTGTGTGTGTGTGTATTGACGACTAGAACACACTGACCTGCGAAATGTGTTAAAAACTCATCAAAATACATGTTAGATTCATGTATTAAAACCTTTTAGGAAAAATTCATAACCTCTCTCTCCAGTTTCGTTGTTAAAAGTAATAAAGTGGACTTGGTGGGTGGACTGGTGGTGTTCTCGACGTGCGCCCAGTTGGCCACAAGTCGAGGCATTTTATCTGAACGCAAACCAAGTGGGAAAGAGTAGAGTCCTCTTGTATGTAACCTAGTACGAGTTTTATGACCTATCAAACCTCGCTCGGGAACAATTCATTTCCATTTCCTATCCAATGAAGAACAAAAGCACAACTCAATTCCATACAACTGTACAACAATTCTGAGTCAGCTGAAGTAGTCAACAACAACAACAACAACAACTAACATTAATTAAATCTACAAAGGAAGTGAGAGACAGTGAAGCCCCGAGACCAGAGACTGTAACACAAAGGTTCCTCTCACGTCATAAGGTCCCAATGTACAGGGGAGTAAAGAAGTCTTGTCACTCCCACAGTATTAACTCTATTTAATATAGTTTGTATTACCCCTTGCGTCGAGTTGCAGGATAATAACATCTGCATGACTTTATTTTATTTATTTTCTTATTCATGTTGTTGGCTGAAATAGACCTTCACTACAATCATCCCACTTTCTATAGGAGGATTATTTCTGATCGCAGTTGTCATATTTGTTTTCTCTCATTCCTTGTATTCGACTCCTATATCTTTTCTACCCAACAATATGAGAGAGAGAGAGAGAGAGAGAGAGAGAGAGAGAGAGAGAGAGAGAATCAACACAAATAGGAAGCTTAGCATATAATAAATTATAAAGGATCTCTCTCTCCTCCTCGTATATTATACATGCTTACTGTGGCTCTCTCCTCTCCTCCTATAATAATAATAATAATAATAATAATAATAATAGTAATAATAATAATATATACATAATGTGGTTGGTTGTCTTCTCTCCTTCAAGATTGACACGCTCACTCACAATGTTTTAATATATTTGTAAAACATTAAAAAACAAGAAACTATGTAGCTTACCGTTTTTCTAATACTTGATTGCGTTTCCTTTTTTCTTTATAACTTCCTGCATTCGTTTAGGGAAAGAGTCAGCTAGATTTTGAAGATGCTCTTGAGGTAGCTCCTCCCATAGTTTCATGAGCGCAGTTTTTAACTTCTCAACTGAATTAGTATCTACCTCTTGGAGCTTCCTTTTCATTATAGACCATAGATTTTCTATCGGGTTCAAGTCAGGACTATTTGGAGGCCAGTCAAAGTAATCCAGAGCACACACACATATCAAACTATTCCTGCACAACTCTTGCTCTGTTACAAGGAGCACCGTCTTGCATAAAAGTTTCTGCCCTACATTTATCAAAGCAAGGTTCTAGATTGTCATGTAGAATGTCTAAGTACCTTTCACTGTCTACAGTAACACCTTTTTCAATAAATACAAGGTTTCCAACTCCATAATAGGAAAAACATCCCCAC
This sequence comes from Petrolisthes cinctipes, assembly GCA_033782935.1. Classification (NCBI taxonomy): domain Eukaryota; kingdom Metazoa; phylum Arthropoda; class Malacostraca; order Decapoda; family Porcellanidae; genus Petrolisthes; species Petrolisthes cinctipes. The sequence continues at coordinate 6,988 of JAWQEG010007625.1, forward strand.
ACCATGAGAGAGTCTGGGTGCCTTACTCGTTCAACAGTGTACCGAGGGTCATATCGGTCAGAATGCCTCGGCCGCCTCACTTTTGCAAAATTTGTTTCACTCACTCTAAAGACACTTTCATCCGACCACAGTATACTTCTAAGTTTCTCTATAGGCCAATCTTTATATTTGATGGCAAAATTTAGTCGCTTTAACTTGTGATGAGGAGTTAGCAGTAGTTTTTTAGCAGCACATTGTGAAAACAGTCCGAGATCACGCAACACATAACGCTGCACACTTCTCACTGACACATTTCCCAACACAGAAGCATTTGTTTCTTTAATTTCCCGTGCTGTGGTTGTAGGTTTGATATAAAGCTGCCTTTTGATGACATGTAAAGTTTTAGAATTACACTTCCTTGGCCGTCCACTCTTTGGTAAGTGTGTAAGCGTCTCTCCACCCACAGCCTCACCACAACGCTTTAACCCAAGGTCAAGGGAATTATATGTATTCCCTTGACCTAGGCTTTAACCAGCGTTCAAACGTCCTTTTGGCAACTCCTGTCTCCTCTACGATAGCTTTTGCACTAAACCCAGCCTTATAAAGGTTAAATATATGGTTTATCGTGTCCTGGGATTATGCGTTGAGGTGCCATCAAACACTATACGATTAAACACTTAGGAAAGTAGCCTCGTAATTGTGACGAGAGAGCGGAAACAGACCTTGCAGTCTATCAGCCTATAGAAAAAGCACTGATTAAGTAAAGTAATGTACCCGAGAGTCGAGACACCCCCCAGGGAGATGTTAACGGACTGGTCATTTTGCCATGTCGGCAATTTTTTAATTCTGGCTTGAGCTCTGGCGCGGAAAACAAATTGAAGGTTTATTAATTTGGCGCCAACCACATCTTGACTATTCACGAGCACCGCCACAACATTTGACGGCCACTTGTACATTGTATTGTTGCTGTCATCCTGTATTCTAGGATGACTCTGCTATTTTCTTGTAATTCTAAAACTCGTCTGGCGTTGAGTATTGATTTTATATAATATAGCAAGTGTCTACTTCTGTTTGTAGGCTTAAATTGTATAAGTAAGTCATTGTCACCTCCTACCCACGATATTTCTTCTAACATACATATAGTCCAGGCTTTATACCATCCATACTACACATACATATAATAGAGCCTTTATACCATCCATACTACACATATATACACTAGAGTTTAAAGACTGTCCTTCCTTCATACACCCAGCCAGTCAGCCAGCCAGCCAGCCCGAGCAACAGCAAAGTATCACACAAACTAATGACTTTATACACAACTTCAATATCCATTAATTAACATCATAAACCCGTGTAATGACTTCCCTAACGAGGTAAGAGTTTCAGCCCACAATCCATCCCACTATACGCTAAAGGGAGAAATTCTCGAGTGCTACTGAATCTTCCATACTATGTCACGAAACAACAGATTCTCTATTGGTAACACTGAAGTGATTCCATGTTTTCTGGGATTGTTTGGAGGGGTCAGTAGAATTCTGGTTAGCCTAAAAGAGCCTCTCTCTCCTCATAATAGCCTAACTGTAGTCATGGGTGGGAAGTGGACGCTTTTGATTCCTCCTGACTATGCCATGAAACAGACTCCTTCAATGTGGGTGCTTTTTCTTGGCTATAGTTTAAAGGACCCAATAATCTCCAATTTTCTGACTACATCAAAGGGTCCTTACAGGTTCATGTGTTGCTAATGAATGGAAGGGTAATTATTCCTCTAAACACTCCTAAAAATAATTACCAAAGCTATAATTATGTTCTCTCATTAACTTTCAGGACTTGTGATGCTGTAGGCGATTATTATTTAGCAATATTATTATAATCTCGTAACTTTTATCGTAATTGATTTTAAAACACTGTATTTACCTAAACGAAACCAATGCCAGTTTAGGTGAGATCCTCTTTTTTTTTTTTTTTTTTATTGGATGGCAAATGATTCCTCTAAACTAAAATTATATCCCAGGAAGCAAATCACCACAACGCTACAAATAATTTATCTGTTTCGTGACCCAGTGAGAAGAATTGAAAAAGCAGTCAATATACCAAAAAGAGGTTCTCCCCTTGACGAGTTAACCTGAGTACCCAACTCTTTTTTTTTAAGAATGTCTCAGTGAAAGGGTTGAGAGAGGAAATTAATGGTAGAGGAAAGAAAGGGCAGGACAAACACACATGCTATTTACGTCGTTGTTGTGAGGTGGGTCAGAGCCGGCAACAACAGTGACAACAATAGGCACTAACAAAGACATAACAACAGGCACGAACAAAGACGCGTATAAGGCACGAACAAAGACATAACAACAGGCACGAACAAGGACACGTATAAGGCACGAACAAAAACATAACAACAGGCACGAACAAAGACGCGTATAAGGCACGAACAAAACCATAACAACAGGCACGAACAAGGACACGTATAAGGCACGAACAAAGACTTAAAAGACACGAACAAGGACACAAACAAACAACAATAGAGCCGGGAACAAGTTACAGTATAGTGTTCACGGGGTATTAGGATTAACGAGCTTATAGCGAGGTAAAAGTTTGGGTAATGTGGGATGATAGGTCGCTGGAGTGATACATGAGACTTGCCTTGGAGCTTCTTCTTTACCTGAGCTCATAATTATATACGGGTAGCAGTGGCTTATGTACCGTACCGTACTAACCCAGGGAAGGTGACACTTAAAATGGCCCATTATTATGTCAGCGAGAAGAGCATCATGGTGTGCTTTGCGATACTACAATTATTATATAAGATAAATTTACAGACACTGGTATATTTTAGGATAATGCTAGATGTTAAAAAAAAAAAAATAACAAACTACGAGTAGCAAGAATAAGTACTGTACCTCTCAAACCACGTATTACATTACCCTTCTTGAATAAAGGCCACATCTTCTTCAGGTTAGGTTGTTGATACGTCCCTCTTAAATGTAAAGCTTCAAGCGTATTATATATTTATAGATGTGAGTGAGAATGTGGTTGAGGTCTCGTGCCAGCAATTATTCCTGTTTTTTTGTTTTCACCTCCAAGGTAATATCTCACAATCAACCCACCACAACACACACACATCATAAGGAGATAATTAGTCAAAAAGGAGTGAGTTACTGCTATTATGCTGTTGTGGGGTAGGTGGTGGGTTGGTTGAGGGTGGTGGTGGTAGTGGCAGTGGTGATGGTGGTGGTGTTGGTGGTAGTGGTGCCAGTGGTGGTAGTGGTGGTGTTAGTAGTGGTGCTAGAGGTAGTGGTGGCAGTGGTGGTAGTGGTGGCAGTGGTAGTGGTGATGGTGGTGGTGTTGGTGGTAGTGGTGGTAGTGGTGGTGGTAGTGTTAGTAGTGGTGCTAGAGGTAGTGGTGATGGTGGTAGTGGTGGTGGTAGTGGTGCTAGAGGTAGTGGTGGCAGTGGTGGTGGTGGTAGTGGTAGGGGTGAATTGGATTAGATTAGTGTATGATTTATCAGATTTAATACATTCGATTTTGTGGGAAGCGAGCAAACTCACTCTCTTAATTATGTGGTTGGATGGTGACGCTGGAAGGTGATAAAGTTTGACATACATAATTATAGTACTTTTGTTTTATTCTCCTTCAAATACCTTACAAACTTGGGTTAGCAGCAGACATGGTATATATGATGACATAAGGTGAGGCCATTTCTTCCTCGGTGAATGTAGTTGAGAAAGGTACAGTTGGACACATGAATGGGTGGTACAGCCCAGGTGAAAGATACTTGTCCCATTTGAGTAACCAGCGTCTATTATCAGGTATTTGCTTTTTATTACCATACTAAATACAAAGATACTTGTCCCATTTGAGTAACCAGTGTCTATTATCAGGTACTTGCTTTTTATTACCATCCTCAATACTGACTTCTGCCCCTTTTATTTACCAACCTAACCTAACCTAACCTAACCAGTGTCTATTATCAGGTACTTGCTTTTTATTACCATCCTCAATACTGACTTCTGCCCCTGATGTCTCCTATTTGGCACTAAGGAACTTGATATTGGGAGAAATTGACCATCTTTCACTTGGGCTGTACCACCCATTCATGTGTCCAACTGTACCAATATTAATTTTGTGTGATGTGGGTTGGGGCCGAGGTGAGGGAGTACATAGGGTATTGTTGCATGGGTTTATCTGAGGAAGGTAATTCATCAAAGTTTAAGGGGGTGCGGGAGTAGGGGGACAGGCTTGGGGGAGGACTGGGGGGGATTCGGGAGTAGGGGAACAGGCTTGGGGGGGGACTGGGGGGGGTTCGGGAATAGGGGGACAGGCTTGGGGGGGGAGGGGTTCGGGAATAGGGGGACAGGCTTGGGGTGGGTAGAAAGCGTGTCTCACATTCCCGCACCCCCCTAAACCCCACCCCAAGCCTGTCCCCCTACTCCCGCACCTCCCCCAAGCCTGTCCCCCTATTCCCGAATCCCATTAAAGGAAGTGAAGGCAGGTATCAGAGTATAGGTGTTGTGGTAAGAGAGGTAATGGGGCTTAGCAGGTGAGGTGAAGGTAGAGGGGACAGAATAAGGAGTTTGGGGTTAATGGTACTAGTAGTGGTTATTAGGGGTTGATGGTGGAGGTGGGTGGGTGGGTGGGTGGGTGCAAGAATATGAAAGGAGAACCAATATTGGGGTATGACTGAACAGGTGAGTGGGAGGTGGTGGGTTTTGAAGTTAGAGGTTGGGGTACAAGTGGGGTGGGGGGAGGGGGGTTATTTGAAGGTATACGAGCGAGAAGGTTAAAGAATAGGGATGGGCTGGAGTTTTGGGTACTATAGAAAGGGGGGCAGAAGGTGTGTGTGTGTGTGTGTGTTTGTGTGTGTGTGTGTGTAAAGCAGGGTTACATGTTGTATGTGTGTGTGTGTGTGTGTGTGTGTGTGTAAGTGTGTGTGTGTGTGTGTGTGTGTGTGTGTGTGTGTGTGTGTGTAAGTGTGTGTGTGTGTGCGTAAGTGTGTGTGTGTGTGTGTGTAAGTGTGTGTGTATGTGTGTGTGCGTGTGTGTGTGCGTGTGTGTGTATGTGTGTGTGTGTGTGTGTGTGTGTATGTGTGTGTGTGTAAGTGTGTGTGTGTGTGTGTGTGAAGCAGGGTTACATTGGGTGACTACTGGGGTGTGACTGAGCAGCAGGGTAACACATCAAACTTTGTGACACCTTGCTTCGCCTCGAGTCTGCCCTCGTCTGCCGTAAATCTAACCCGGGGCCTTGATTTATACTTTGCACAAGACCCGCATTGCAAGGGACCAACCTCGAAAATATTGCTCCAACGAGGCGACGACAAACTCAGGAGAAGGAGGAGGAGGAGGAGGAGGAGGAGATGGTGGTGGTGGTGGTGAGCGGAGGAGATGATAAAGAAGAAGGAGGTGGAGGAGTAGGTTGTGGTGGTGGTGGTGGTGAGCGAAGGAGATGATAAAGAAGAAGGAGGTGGTGGTGGTGGGACATTGAGAGTGATTTAATGTAGGAATAACAGAGGGATGGTGAATGTGTGGGTGTTGAGGGCTTGGGAGTGGGTTGGTAGGAGTGATATTATAGGTGTTATGGATGGGTGGGATAGTAGATGGGAGTTGGGGGTGAAGGAGTGGGATGGTAGAAGAGATATTAGGTGTTGTAGATGGGTGATGTTAGTGTAGGGGTGACAGCAAGGGTGGAGCAACAAGATGGACGAGGTGGCTGTACTGTAAGGAAGAGGGCGTGAGTGAGATGAATGGGATGGTGGTGCTCCTCCTCTCTGGTATCCGGGGCCGTGAAGGAGACGGAAATAAATAGCGAGTAATATGAGGGAGAGGAAATCTGTTGTTGTCGGCGGTAAATTGTGGAGAGCTCAAGCGATTCGTCCTCCAGAATTACGTTACAAAACAGACCCCTAGTCGTATACGGAGGTACTAAAATGTTTCCTGGCATAGTCTGGAGGAAACAACAGTAGCCTCTCAATTCGACCAACCACAACACATTTTCCCCATACACGGTCCATCACATTATTTTGTAGCCGTTTCCTTCGTCCTACCAATTCAGTTCCTGCCTATCGTGTTAATCTTCCTTCAACTCCTAACCCAACCCAACCCAACCCCACCCCACCCCGATCAATTCCCTCCTGCCCCCCTAATCTCATCAACCACTTCTGCCCCCACCCAAACGACGACATCCTAAAATCACCCCCTTTCATGCTAATCTTTCTCCAACCCCTCACCCACCCCACATCATCAACCCACTCCTGCCCCCATCCCTTTCGACCCTCTCCTACCCCCCCCTCCCCATCCCAACGACCTCCCTTGACCCCCACCCCCCCCCACCCTTACATTGGAGCTGAGTTCCCCTCGACTCAATTTACTGAAGGGTGACTTGTGTCTGGCTTCAGCAGGGAGGAAGCAGTGATTGTGTGTGTGTGTGTGTGTGTGTGTGTGTGTGTGTGTGTGTGTTGTGTGTGTGTGTGTGTTATGTGTGTGTGTGTGTGTTGTATGTGTGTGTGTGTGTTGTGTTTATGTGTGTATGTACAGTATGTAAACATATGACTGTGCTTGCGTGTGTGCATGCGTGTGTGTGTGGGTACATGACCGTGTATGTGTGTGTGTGTGTATGAGTTTACGCGTGAAGATGTGTGTGTGCGTTAGAGAGAGAGAGAGAGAGAGAGAGAGAGAGAGAGAGAGAGAGAGAGAGAGAGAGAGAGAGAGAGAGAGAGAGACTCTCTCTCTCTCTCTCTCTCTCTCTCTCTCTCTCTCTCTCTCTTTTCCATCCAATAATCATACCCTCCTCCCTTCGTTATTAATTATGAGCCTTTTCCTCTTCACTTTAATCTCTATTCTCGTCACAAAAATCACTTCAAATATCATCGTCCCCTTCTGGATTATACCGAAATGTATCATGGTGTAGTTTCAGCTTCTCGTAAATCAGTCCTTCCTTCCTTTCCCTATCCAAAGCTTGTTGCTCTCCTTTCTATCTGTGTCTTTCACGTAAATCAGTCATTCCTTCCTTCCTTCCTTCCTTCCTTTTTTCCCTGTCCAAAGCTTATTGCTATCCTTTCTGTCTGTGTCTTTCACGTAAATCAGTCCTTCCTTCCTTCCTTCCTTCCTGCCTTCCTTCCTTCCTTCCTTCCTTCCTTCCTTCCTTCCTTCCTTTTTTCCCTGTTCAAAATTTATTGCTATCATTTCTGTCTGTGTCATTCTCTTGTGGCTCATATAAATGATTCCAGCTATTGGTGTTGAAATTAGTGAGTGTTGTTCGTCAATATATTTATCACAGTTCTTTTATGGTGACAAATAATTAGTGTCCTGTTGATATTTAAATATTTTATGAGTTAATATAATGCACTGTTACTGTGACCTAATAGTGATAATAATAGTAAGGTTATTTATTACGACTACCACAAGTTGGATAGTAATAATTATTCGCCCGATTTTGTGTCCGTGGGTGTGTGTGTGTTTGTGTGTTTGAGTGTGTGTGTCATTGTCCATCCCCAACGACTAGGAATGCGACCCAAAATCCTCAAGGGGGGAAAATTTCTGAATCTCAACCCATTTAATGTCCGATACTTTTTCCTTCAATCTGTCCCATGAAATAGATAATCCAATTTTTTTTTTTTTTTTTTTTTTTTTTTTTTTTTTTAGGCGGCGTGTTTCTTGGCACGGCTTGAAGGAATCAGTATCCTCCAGTTTACTCACAGTCCCACTATGAGGAGGTAAATATAATAGAGTGTCTTGATTCCTCCAAAGTATACCAGGAAACAGGAGCGGATTGACTAAAATAACTTGAATTGGAGAGGGTGAAAATATATATCTCATCCCTCTCTCTCTCTCTCTCTCTCTCTCTCTCTCTCTCTCTCTCTCTCTCTCTCGTAATTTGCATCTCTTTTGCCTTTCATAAACGCCTTTCATTACTCTCCTTCCTCTTCCCCTCTTTCCTCCAGTTATCTTAATTATTCTCCTTTCTATTCCTCTCTCTCTCTCTCTCTCTCTCTCTCTCTCTCTCTCTCTCTCTCTCTCTCTCTCTCTCTCCTATTATCAAAGCCCCATATCGCTAACGTAGACACACTATATATACTCATTAGAAATAAATTCGGGATGAAACTTTTGTTAGCCTTATTATACAGACCCCCAGCTCAACCAGTACAAACTGACCGTGATATCTATGAACAAATTAACGAGATGAGTAACACGCAAGAGGCCGTAATTCTTGGCGATTTTAATTTACCAGTAACAAAGTGGGGAGAACCATTATCAGCTCACTATGGACAAGACCTTTATACTAACTTACAAGAGAGCACTCTTATTCAATTTGTTAATAGCCCAACTTGTGGAAATAACGTTCTTGACCTAGTATTTGCAACAAAAGAAGACTTGATAGGGAATATTAACGTGGGTGATGAGTTTACTAATAGCGACCACCGCATAATCACATTCAGTATAAATTTCAATAGAAGCGAAATAAATTACAGCTACGAAAAAATCCCCGACTTTAGAAAAGCTAATTTTCACCAACTCAGAGCGATACTAAAAGATACCGATTGGAAATGTTTGCGAGACACTATTGATATTAATACACAATGGAACTTTTCACTAATGCGTACGCAAAAGCGGTCAAAGATAGCATACCGTTAAAAAACCGACGTTCAGCACAAAACTTAAAGCCCAAGTGGTGGAGTAAAGAGATAGCCGACTGTTTACGCGCCAAAAAGAACGCCCATAATAGAGTAAAAATCACAGACAACAATAACGAGTGGGCCAAGTTTACAGACTTACGAAGAAAATCCAAAAAGTTAATCAAACAGAGTAAAAAGGCTATTGAAAAACACCTTGCAAATCAAAGTATGACAAACCCGAAAGAGTTCTACAGTTATATTCGGCATAAGAAAGTACTCACGTCAACTATCGGACCACTACTTGATGAGAATGGGGACTTTACTACAGATGAAGAGCGAATGAGTGGTATCCTTAACACTTTCTTTGCATCAGTCTTTACTACAGAAAACCCAAACGATATACCAGCAGTAACAACAGTCCAAAATGAAAATACCGAGGTATTAAGTAATATCAGCATAACAGAAAGTGACGTAATAAAATGTATTGATAAATTAAATGTAAATAAGTCACCTGGGCCAGACACGATCTCCCCTCGCGTATTAAAGGAAGCAAAAAGCTAAATAGTAAAACCTCTGACTCTGCTCTTTAACTATTCTTTACACACTGGAACAATACCTGACGATTGGAAGCTCGCTAACGTAACACCAATATTTAAAAAAGGCAGCAAATCTCTATCTAGCAACTATCGCCCTATCAGCCTAACCTCAGTCGTATGCAAAATGCTAGAGACAATCATATGAGATAAACTTACAAATCACTTAGAGGAAAACAACTTACTTAGAGACACTCAACACGGTTTTCGTAATAAACGCTCTTGCCTAACGAACCTATTAGACTTTTTAAATGACATTTTCAATGAATATGATAAGAGTAAAGCAGTAGACATAATTTATCTAGATTTCCAAAAGGCCTTTGACAAAGTTCCCCATAAACGCTTAATATCTAAACTAAAATCATACAGAATCCAAGGCGATACCGTAAGATGGATAGAGAACTGGCTAAGTAACCGAAAACAACACGTGGTAATAAATGGAAAATCATCTAGTTGGACAGGCGTTACAAGCGAGGTGCCACAGGGGTCAGTTTTAGGGCCAATCCTATTCCTAGTTTACATAAACGACATAGACGAAGGCCTCTCATGCATAATATCGAAGTTTGCCGACGACACCAAAATTGCAAATACAGTACTCACTAACGCACAGATTAAATAAATGCAAGATAATATCGATAAATTGTCAAATTGGGCGAAAACTTGGCAAATGTCCTTCAATTCAAATAAATGTAAATTGCTCCACATCGGACATCGTAACGTAGCAGCAAACTACTCGTTAAATGGTAAGTAACTCAAAAGCGTGGATCGAGAGACAGACTTAGGGGTAACAGTATCAAGTAACCTAAAACCCAGTCAGCAGTGTACGGAAGTAATTAAGAAAGCAAATAAAACTATCGGCTTTATCGGCAGAGCATTCGAGTATAAATCTAAAGACACAATCCTCACTTTGTATAATTCCTTGGTCCGTCCCCTTATGGAGTATTGTGTTCAAGCCTGGTGCCCGTACTACCAGAAAGATATAGCAAAATTGGAACGAGTCCAACGTAGAGTTACTAAAATTATACCAAGTCTGAAAAATAAAACGTACGATGAGCGGCTAAGCGAATTAAATCTATTCCCATTGACACAACGTAGACTGAGAGGTGACTTAATCCAGGTATTTAAAATAATCAAAGGCATAGATAATATGGACTGCACCAAATATTTCACTATTGATCAATCAAACTACACGAGAGGAAACGGCTGCAAAATCATAGGCAAATCTTTTAATTCGCACGAATCAAAGAATTTATTTTTTAACCGAGTCGTCAACTTATGGAATGGGCTTCCCCGTAATGTAATTGACTGTAACACCGTAGACAGCTTCAAACGTCGCTTAGATAAACACCTTGCGTCTAATCCCCGACTTACAATGTTTACTAATGAATAATTTTGCCCATTACAGGTGGCAAGTTAGCCAAATTTCACCTACTTTCTATCTTTCCTATAAAATTTCCTTGTGGAGTATTTCTGCCAACCCCACAAGGTTCTCATTCCTGACTTTATTTCCTGTACGGCTCAGGCCGGAGGGATTGGAGGGTGGGGAGAGAGCCTTCTACTTTGCTATCCTTACCTACGACTATCACTGGGGAGTAATTCATTCTCTACCAGTAACCTTCTAATCAGGTCACCTCGTTTGGACCGTAAGGTCTGTTGTGGCCTGTGTTTCTATGTAACTCTATGTAACTCTTCATTCCTCTTTATTATCCTCCTTCGTTTGCTTTTCTCTATTCCTTTATCTTTAGTATTCCACTTCCTCCTTTTCTCTCCTTCAGTTTTCTTTATTATTTCCTCTTATTTACTATTGTATTTCCCCTTATTTATCAATTATGATTTTTTTCTCTTTTTCTCTTTGTTCTGCATCATCATCATCATCATCATCATCATTTCTGCCTTCTCTCTTGTTTATTCCCCTTTAATATTATATTCTCCTTCTCTTTATCATTAATTATAACTTTCCCCCCTCCTTGTCTCTCCTCTCAAATATTCCAACCTTCATCCTACTCCTACTCCTCCTCCTCTTCCTCCTCCTCCTCTTCCTTCTCTTCCTCCTCCTCCTTCTTCTTGCCTCCCATATTTATGCCTTCTCCTCTCTTTCTTCCTTCCCTAGGTTCATCACGTCTCACTTATTCCCCTTTTCATTCGTTCCCTCCTTCCTTTGCCTTTCCTTCCTTTTCACTTCAGTTCTCTCCCCCCCCCCCCTCTCTCTCTCTCTCTCTCTCTCTCTCTCTCTCTCTCTCTCTCTCTCTCTCTCTCTCTCTCTCTCTCTCTACTCTCTCTCTCTCTCTCTCTCTCTCTCTCTCTCTCTCTCTCCTTCTCTTAATTATTCACAAGGTGTAATCATTGTTGCTGGGATCTGTGCTTCCTCCCCTTGGGCATTAGGCTACACGAGTATAAACATAAACACAACCTTATTACACACACCACCATCCCACCTATAGATAATAATATACATAGACACAATCTTATAACATACACCTATAGATAATATACATAAACACAACTTTATTACATACACCTATAGATAATATACATAAACACAATATTACACACACCTATAGATAATAACATAAACACAATCTTATTACACACACCTATAGATAATATACATAAATACATTCTTATTACACACACCACCACCATCCCACCTATAGATAAGTAACATTACATCCATCCAATACAACAGACTCACGTTGAAATTAACCCAATGAATAGCAGCAGGCACACTTGGCCAAGGAGAGTCCAGCTTCACTAATGGTCCAGCATAATTAGGGAATATCTTTACATGATATTATTATGGGAGGGAAAGGATGAAGAGGGAAAAAAATAAATAAACTCTCATCCACTCTCGACCACTAATGAGTCTTTCTTAATTAAGGTGAACTGGAAAATCATCATCATCATCATCATCATCATCATCATCATCATCATCATCATCACTACAGTTTGTTCAGGTTTTATTTAATTATCATTTGTACTCTGAAACTCACCAATATATTTTTGGCAATGTTAATTAATGGAAGATTCTTTTGTTGGGGGAACTTGGAAGGCTACTTATTCCTCCTAACTATACCAGAAAACAGGCGCCTTCAGTGGTACTAATGAGGGATCTGTTTCGTGGCATAGTTTGGAGGAATCAGAAACCTCTTCATTCACCAACAAAAGAATCTCCCCTTAATTATTATTATTATTATATTATTCTCACATTGTTTCCACTGATGAAGAGAGAATTTACGTAGCCACTCATACGTATATAATAATTATCTGTTAGGTGAACGCCGCTGGGAAAAAGAATATATACACATGGATTTTCAAGGTCCCTGTACTGAGCCTGGCTAATGGAGAAGGCTTCCGCTGCCAACAGTTCATTACAGTATTCCAGGGTGATGCAGTTGAGAATATAGGTGCAGGAAGAGGAGGAAGGAAGGATAGGGGAAAGAGGAGGAAGGATAGGAGCAGGAGGAAGGATAGGGGAGGGGGAGGGGGAAGAGGAGATGGAGGAGGAGGAAGGATATGAGTAGGAGGAGGAAGAATAGGAGGAGGAGGAAGGATAGGAGAATGAGGAGGAAGGATAGAAGGAGGAGAGGAGGAAGGATAGGAGAATGAGCAGGAAGGATAGGAGAAGGAGGAGGAAGGATAGGAGGAGGAGGAGGAGGAGGAGGAAGGATATGGGAAAGAGGATGAGGAGGAAGGATAGAAGAAGGAGGAGGAGAAGGAGGAAGGATAGGGGAGGAGGGGGAAGAGGAGGAAGGATAGGTGGAGGAGGAGGAAGGATATAGGAGAAGGAGGAGGAAGGATAGGGGAAAGAAGCGGAGGAAGAGGAAGGATATAGGAGG
>JAWQEG010007625.1:22500-23868 GCA_033782935.1 Petrolisthes cinctipes
GTTTATTATTATTATTATTATTATTATTATTACTAGCTGCTCCGCCGCCCTTCGGGCGGCTAGGAGCCGCTAGCTCCTGCGGAGGGCTGGCGGCCTGCGGCCGCCCTTCCACCGCCCTTCGGGCGGTTTGGAGCAGATCGGGTGGTGGGTGGATAGAAGGAAGGGAAGGAGGGAAGGAAGGGGGAGAGGGAGGGATGGTTTAGTGGTTAGATAAAATAAATGGATGGATGGATGATTAGTAATAGAGGTGGGTGGGTGAATAATTGGAGGTATTAGTCGTTTTTAAATGTTTATTATATCAATCTTTCTCCCTCATTCAATAACTCCATCATTCTAATATTAGCATAATTAATAATATTCCTTCTTTTTCTATTAATTGCGTCACTAAGCATTTTACTGAAGTGCCTCCTGGTAAACGACATTTTTCACGACTCGGTTGACGACAATAAATATGGCAATATTGAAAATCAATTTGACAAAAGTGAAACTCTATAGGACAATAATGAGAATCAATATGACAATGGTGTTTGATACTGGAGCAGGAATCAAGAGCTCAAGAAAATATAGTACAAAATATTGGTATTTATTGAAAGAATTACCGTTTTCCCGGTAGTTTGCCCAGGTTAGGTCCCGGTAGTCTGATGCGGTTTAGGTAAGGTCAGGTAAGGTAACGTCAGGCTAATTTCAAAATGCCCCATTTGAATATGCCCTATCTTGGCAATAACTGAAAATCAATTAGACAAAACTGAAACTCAATAGGACAATACTGAGATTCAATATGACAATGGTGTTTGATACCGTAGCAGGAATCAAGACGTCAAGAAATAAGTTACAAAAATATTCTACCAATCAGAAAATAAATATGGCAATAATGAAAATCAATTTGACAAAAGTGAAACTCTATAGGACAATAATGAGAATCAATATGACAATGGTGTTTGATACTGGAGCAGGAATCAAGAGCTCAAGAAAATAATGTACAAAAATATTGGTAATTATTGAAAGAATTACCGTTTTCCTGGTAGTTTGCCCAGGTTAGGTCCCGGTAGTTTGGCCAGGTTAGGTCCCGGTAGTCTGATGTGGTCTAGGTTAGGTTAGGTAAGGTCAGGTAAGGTCAGGCTAATTTCAAAATGCCCCATTTGAATATGCCCTATCTTGGAAATGGGGCATTTGTGGAGGAAATGCCATAGAAGAAAATAGTCTTAGAATGGTCTAAATAAGTGGGTAATGAAGGTAGAAAAACGGTATGCAATAACGGTAATTCATTCAATATTTACCAAAATATTATACCAATATGGTAGAAATCAATCATAAAAATGGATAAAATGTAATAATATAGGTAAACGACAATATACTTACTGAGATAAG
>JAWQEG010007626.1:0-48637 GCA_033782935.1 Petrolisthes cinctipes
AGCAGATCAGCGGCATGAAAACAAGATTTCACTTTGTGCTGAATATTTGAAATTCCCCAACCCTCCCTCACTCACTCACTCCCTCCCTCCCGTCACACACCCTCCCTCACTCACTTACTCACGCCCTCCCTCCCCAACTTCTTCCCTTTTCCTCTCTCTCCTTGTGTCTTTCTTTCTGTCTATCTTTCTTTATCTCTCTTTCTTTCTTTCTGTCTATTTTTTCTTTATCTCTCTTTCTTTCTTTCTCTCTGTCTTATTCTCTCTTTCTTTCTTTCTCACTGTTTCATCGCCCCCTTCTCTTCTCTCTCTCTTCTCTCTCGTTGTATCTCTCTCTCTCTTCTCTCTCTCTCGTCTCTCTCGTCTCTCTCTCTCTCTCTCTCTCCTCTCTCTCTCTCTTCTCTCTCTCTCTCGTCATCTTCTCGCTCTCTCTCTCTCTCTCTCTCTCTCTCTCTCTCTCTCTTCACCATTATCCTTTTTTGTGTCTTCTCTTTTTTTTCTCTTTATTTAATTTTTCTCTTTTATATATTCTCCTTTTTCTCTTTCCTTCGTTTTCTTCACATACGTTGTTTATTTCACTCTTTTCTTTATTGGTCTTTCTTCCTTTTCCCGTTATATTTTCTCCTTATTCTCCTTCCTCCCTCTCTCTCTCTCTCTCCCTCCCTTCCTCCTCTTTCATTCCACTCTCCCTCCTTTCCTCCTCTTTCTTTCCATTCTCTCCTCTCTTTCTCCCTCGCTCCTTCCTTTCATCTCTTCTCCTCCTTCCTTTCCTCCCTCTCTCACTTCCTCCTTTCTTTCCACTCTCCTTCCCTTCCTTACTTCCCTCTCTCCCTCTCTCCTTTCCGTCCCTCTCTCACTCCCTCTTTTCTTTCAACCCTCCTTCCCTTCCTTCCCTCTCTCCTTTCCTCCCTCTCTCCCTCCCTCCTTTGTTTCCACTCTCCCTCCCTCCTCCATCGCCCTCCGCCTCAGAAAATTAAGTTAATGACAATCAATAAATCACTCACTGGAAGATATTTTACCTAAAAATTGGCTCGTCATAAACCAGGGTGCTGAAAATTTAAGGAATATAATTTTTGTGAGTGGCCAGGACGCTCGTGTGGGTGTGTGTGTGTGTGTGTGTGTGTGTGTGTGTGTGTGTGGCTAGGACGCTCGTGTGTGTGTGTGTGTGTGTGTGTGTGGCTAGGATGCTCATGTGTGTGTGTGTGTGTGTGTGGCTAGGACGCTCATGTGTGTGTCGTGTGTGTGTGTGTCTGGCTAGGACGCTCATGTGTGTGTGTGTTAATCCAGGAAGCCTCTCTCGTCTCTCTCACTCTCATCGTCTCCTCTCTCTCTCTCTCTCTCTCTCTCTCTCTCTGTGTGTGTGTGTGACCCTGACGCTCGTGTGTGTGTGTGTGAATCCAGGAAGTATCTATGTGTGTGTGTGTTTGTGTGAACAGGACTCTCATGTGTGTCTGTGTGTGTGTGTGACCATGAAGCTCGTGTATGTGTGTGTGTGTAAAATTCGGACGCTCGTGTGTGTGTGTGTGTGTGTGTGAAATTCGGACGCTCGTGTGTGTGTGTGTGTGTGTGTGTGTGTGTGTGTTGCATTATTATATTGTCAACATCACACACAAACTCATTATTCTCTGTGGTCCCCATGCACGGCTTCTCCCTCCCTCGCCATTTAGGAATTATTGCATGACAAGTGATGTATTTTTTCTCCCTGGGTATATAAGGCATGCAGGGAATATGCATGAAAAATTATTCTCTCTGGCTCTCTGGGTATCCGTCGTCGTCATTTACGAATATATTGTATAAATTCTATTAACGTGATTCTTTTTTCATTAATGGAATAGATTGGTGGGCAAACGTGAACTGAGTATATAATATTATGTGTATCTATATAGTATTATGTGTATATCTTTATTATTATGTGCGGTATATTAAATCCTTAGTGATATTTACAGTGGTTCATTAATATTAAGGGGAAAATAATTCGTCGGTTCCTTGAAGCAGACTGATTCCTCTAAACAATGCAAAGCAACAGAGCACCTATTAGTAGTCATACTGAGGTGGTCTGTACCCTGACTTAGGACCCTGTGATCGTGTATGAGACTTGGTGGCTTCTGATTATTCCTGACTATGCCACGAAACCAGCCTCCTTCAATATAGGTAGTGTTTCGTGGCAATGTTTGAAGGACTCACTAACTTCCAATTTTCCGACTACATCACAGGGTTCGGTAATTGATTAATATGGAGGAATCAGTATAACACTCCAGTTTATTCGGTCACACGGATTCCTTAAGTACACACACACACAGACACACATACACACATAGAATACTTATTCCTTATACAGTACAGCAGCCTTTTCCCTCTAACACTTCCGTAAATACAATATGATTTACTTTCTTTCCCCATAATTTGTGTGTATGACATTGTGTGTGTGAGTGTGTGTGTGTGTGTGTGTTCAGAAGGGAGCGAGGGATAAAATACATATAAGCGGTGAAGTGTTTACATTAGTTTATCATGGCTAACAATAGATAGTTTAACCTACAGAGGAAAGACACTTATTAACATCCAACTATATATGATGCTAAAAGAATAATTAATTACAAGTAGATGTAAACAATGAATCACGTCGCTAAGCTGATTGTTTTTTCCATTATTGTATATTATGACTTTTTCTTGAGTATCGCTTATTGTTTATCATCATGGTTTATAGTGTATTGCTTATTGATTAGAAATTTATAGTATATCTTATAGAGGATTGGTTCACGTTTATTATTGGTGTTTATTGTTTTCTTATAAGTAGTAATGGCCTTCCTGAAATTGATTAGTAGCCTACCTCCTCCTCCTCACATAAACCCTGAGCTGAGAGAGAGAGAGAGAGAGCACACACACACAGAAAATGTTAAGACAGAGAGAGAGAGAGAGAGAGAGAGAGAGAGAGAGAAGAGAGAGGAGAGAGAGAGAGAGACGAGAGAGAGAGAGAACACACACACAGAAAATGTAAGAGAGAGAGAGAGAGAGAGAGAGAGAGAGAGAGAGAGAGAGAGAGAGAGAAGAGAGAGAGGCAAATTTTACTTAGCGTGAGATGATTAAACAGCGGCCAACACGGACCTTGGCTCATGAATACCAAAACAAGTCTCTGAGCGGGTCGACCAGGCCTGACTCAAGGGGCGGCTGTGTTTCTAGGTAATGCTATGAACCCTGTGATCGTGTATGAGAATTGAAGGCCTCCTGATTCCTCTTGAATATGCCACGAAACAAAGCTCCTTCCATATAGGTGGTCTTTCGTGGCAATATTTGAAGGACCTCATTTATAACCCAATTTCCTGACTACATCACAGAGTCCCTTAATCATCAAAGACTCACCCTGAACCCTCCCCCAGAACTGTAAGCATCTTGAATTGTACAAGTAATAAATGTCAAAAGTCCTATTTTATAAACATTTCAATTTGAATGAACCTCAAATTTCATACGTCAAACATTTTTTTATACATTCCAGTTGTATGCATCTCAAAACTGTAAATATCCTAAATTGTACACAGGCCGAATTATGTGCATACCAAACTGTAAAATATATCCCAAACTGTAAACAGGTCAAATATTGTTTATCCCAAGTTGTAAAGTACCAAACTGTATGCGTCCCAAACTGTGTAGCCTACATCCCAAATTGTCTCTTTTCCCTTTTGCTCTCGACACTAATTTCCCCCTTCTGTCTTTCTCATGGCCACTCTCTTATGTATTATGTTATTGCATGTGCAAGTTTACTTCTCTGTTATTTTAATCTTCCCCTTGACTTCTTCCTCACACTTTTGTATCCTCCTCCCAGTTACTTCCTTATGCACTCCCTCAATCTTTCTTCCTTAATCTTATTACACTATTTCTCCCCCACATCAAAGGAATGAGGTGGATAAATAACTGTTTGTAAGCGACGTGAAGGGGCTACTGCTTCCTCTTTCTAAACTAATGCCAGGGAAGAAGACTAGTGCAGGCAAGAGCAATAATTGTTTACCTCTCTAGCTAACGTGAATCGTGGTTGAAGAAGGGTCGGTCGAACGCACATAGTTTTATAAATCAATATATATCATAAAGTTTCATGACTTAAGAGAGGCTCATTTACTCACTCATCTGAATCCCCACCACACCTCTTTTACTCGTATCTCACCCCAGTATGAAGCAACCAAACGAACCACTATGAACCGGGCAGGTTTTATTCGTTCATCCGTCTCATCTCTAACCTCGACTTCGCCCGTTCTTCTCACTCGGGGGAAACTGGAACTTGTGCTGGTGATTCGTGGGATTAGTAACCGTCCATGTCGCCCAAACCAGAAGATGTCTTTAACACTGTAATTCATATCGGTCAAGACAACTATAGTGATATAGTGATATTTTAGTGTTAATTAAATGATGTTAACCTTTCTGGTAACCTTATGACAGACTGGAGGGTATGGCGTCAAGTGTTTGCCAGGTGCATATTGTTAATGGTGCTAAAAATGACCTTATAAAATAGCTGAATAGTCGCTAAGTGCGCTGGGAATTTTCGATTTTTTTTTTTTCATTTTTAATTTACTGAAAAGAAAAACACGTCCTGCCATCATCGCTTAATGTATAAGTAACGCATAAACGTAGGCAAATCTATCGGCAAAAATTAACAATATTAGCAACTCTACACACGGCGTCTGGTGAGTGAGTGAGTGAGAGGGTTCGAGCAGAGTCACACACTCAGGCAAGGTGAAGTCAGTGGAAGAGAAAGGTCAGTGCATCTTCATTTCATTAAGGAGAGGTTCTCTTGTTGGAAATTGAGAGACTACTGATTCCCCCTAACTGTTTCGTGGTAAAGTTAGGAGTAATCAGAGACCTTCCAATTCATCAACAAAAAAACCTTCCCTTAATTCATTTTTCAGTACATAGCCTTCCCTTTCTTACATCTGCATCGCCACATCATTCGTCATTATCACAAAGCATCATAACTACTGTCATTATCACTATTTACCGTTTCCACCATCACAATTATTTC
The DNA here is from genome assembly GCA_033782935.1 of Petrolisthes cinctipes. Taxonomy (NCBI): domain Eukaryota; kingdom Metazoa; phylum Arthropoda; class Malacostraca; order Decapoda; family Porcellanidae; genus Petrolisthes; species Petrolisthes cinctipes. The sequence goes on from JAWQEG010007626.1 coordinate 5,003, forward strand.
AATATATAAGTATTCCCCAGTATCATATTCTTGACCATACACTTTAAACCTAACCATCACATTCTTCATCATCACCTTCACCACTTATTAATCCATAGTAACAACCCCATGCTTCAGAAAGGGACAAATGAAATCACCTACAGTATAGAGATGTGGGTAATATCTAAAAGGTGTTGACGCCCCAACGACTCCCACCTGATCACTTTCATCCCTTCAATTATCCTTCCCTTCCCTGCTCTGTCTCCCTTAGTATTTGCTGTGTCACTTCTCTTCTTCAATATTTTCCTTGATAATATTCTTTGTTATATAAAAGTGAAGTGTATTATTTGTTGACGTACTATAACAAATAGATCATATGCAATTCATTATGTTAAGTTAATATTTACACTGTTGTATTACCATAACTATCATCTTTCTCGATAGGCATAAGACACCAACACCCATACCATCATAATTGATTATTAAAAACAGGTATTCATCTATAACAGTATGTCATAGTTTTCCGTTGTATTATAATTCACACCAAGGGGGATAACAGCCTTGAGATCCGTCCACACTTTGGTTTGGAGGCTTAGAGTAGGTTGGTTATAGGGAAGAGGTGGTTGCTTGTAGTACAGGTGGAAGATCAGTGAAGTGACAAGACCAAATGATTATTATTATTATTGACTGATTGATTGACAGACTGATTAACTGATTGATTATTGGCTGATTGATTGATTGATGGATCTGATTGCCTGGAATAACACTAATGCTAGCCACATTGCCGTAGGAGAAAGAGGAGAAAGAGATTGAGTAGGATAGCAAACTAATTCATGTTAACAGAGAACAGAGAGGCTATTTTAAGACCTTGAAGTGATTCGTTCCTACCACATTATGCTATAGTATTCTGCTGATAACATAAACCACACAATAATGTAAAGAACACACACACACACACACACACACAGATACAGTTTCTTCCCCCCCCTCCATCCTCCCTCGACTCCCCCTACCTCTCCCTCTCCCTCCCCCCCCTCTCCCTCCCCCCCTCCTCCTCCCCTCCCCCCTCTCCCCCCTCTCACTCTCTCTCTCTCTCTCTCCCCTCTCTCGCCCCCCCTCTCCCCTCTCTCTCCCCCCTCTCTCCCCTATCTCTCCCCCCCCCTTCCCCCCCCCCCCCTCCTCCTCCCTCTCCCTTTAACCCTGGCAGACTACTCTCTCACTCCATCGAACCCCCATCAGTTCACCTACTTACCTCTGGCAGCGGTTGCGTCTCTGATTCGCATTGCTGTTTTTCCATTCTGTGTCCCAGTAAACACACACACACACATTCTTTCCTTCTAAGTGCATAAATACTGACACTAACATCATAATATATTTTGTTAGACCACATTCCTATTGAAAAACAAAGGACTTGTTGTATATGCACGACCAAAACTAAAAAAATATTTCTCATAGGCTTATAATAATTTGGCCTAGGGAAGTCTATTACAGGTATTATAAGAGGGCAATGAAGACCACAAAACCCTATTACAGTTACTCTATCCAATGGTAGTGTTGTGGATGTCTAAAACCCCACTGTAAATGACTATAGGAGGAATACGCGACTTTACCTCACCTCCTTCCTTCCTCATCACATTTCTAAATCCCTTGTAATCCTCTCTCATCACCCAGTTCTCCCTCTTATTAATTCCCTTCACCCCTTCTTCCCGACTTTATACCTTTTCCTTTGACCCTCATCTTGAACAGCACAACACCCTAACCTTCCTTCTTGGTAACTCATCACGTCCCTTTCCTCTCCCTCGTAAGTACCCTACACACACACTTACACACTCTTTCTAAACACACACGCACTCTCACTCTCTAAACACACACACTTTAAACACACACTCTAAATACACACACCACACACACACACACACACACACACTCTCTCTCTAAACACACACACACACTCTAAACACACACACACACACACTCTCTCTAAACACACACACACACACTCTAAACACACACAGACTCTAAAACACACTCTCCCTAAATACACACACGCACTCTCACTCTCTCTAAACACACACACACACACACTAAAGCCCTCACTTGCTAGCTCCCTTAACCCCACCTGCTTCACAACCAAACCCTCGTCGTCAATGCAGCAGCTCCCTTGAATGAGAAGCGTTTCACAATACCCTCCTCCATGCCCTCTTGAGATCGACAATACAGCTCGCTCGGCTCAACAGGAGGAGTGTTTGGGTCGTCTGTGGAGTTGGCTGTTGAGTGTGATTATGTCTGGCTGGCTCGTCTGTTGGTGGTGGCTGGGAGTGTGATTGACGCTTGTGAGTTAGTTTATAGATGTTCTTTCTGGTGTTTAGCCTGGTTTTGTAGATAGGGGACTTTATAAGTGAGTTTATTTTTGTAACCTCGTGTGTGTGTGTGATAATGTTTGGATTGTTTTGTCTGTGAACAAGGTTGCGAATTTTATTGACGCTTTAACTCTCTCACTCAAAGGACAAGGAGGACGCAGACCCGCTGATCTTACTCTCGAGCCATTTGTTGTTAATCCTGTCTCCCTAAAAACTAGATTAAGGTCCTTTTGTAGTCGACTGTCATATACATATTCCTTAGTTAGTTTTCGCACGCAAGAAAGTTCAGCAGCCTCCTTGGAAAATATAATACATATAATATTCTCGGCTTTGTGACACATTTCCTACCTAAAACTCCCAGGGCTTGGTGTTAAAACCCATTTTGATATGAAAACATATTTATGATATATGTGTTAAAACTGTATTATTAAATGTCATTTCTGTTACACCATTACATTATTAGGAAATTGTACAGTATAAATCATGTAGTGTTCTCTCATGAACTCCATTTCACTGGAACCCATTACTCTCTCCTCGTCACTATCCGCCAACCTATTGTATAAAACATATGATTTATTATTACCGGTCGATATTATAATATGTCCTGGTTGGCAACTGAACAGGCGTTAATGAGAGCAATCATCACACGGCCCGTGGAAATGTAGATACTTCAACTCGCCATTTTAATCTAACACTCCAGCATCAGTGTTAAAGCCAATTAGTGCAAATATTTACCAGAGTTCACCCCTCCACGATCCCTAAGGGGGGGTGGGGAGCTTACGTTTTCTGTCGTTCGTGTTTAGTTGGGTAGCATTTTGCATCCATCTATCTATTCTTTCTTCTCTTTCGTTTGGTATTATTAACATCACGTTGTTGTTTGTTGTTTGCTGCAGCTGTTGTTGTTGTTGTTTATGTGGCTACCCTACCAATCACTCTTCTAAATACATTTTCCCCGAATTCACAACCAGGTGATGATAGATAACATTTTTTATAAAGTGTCAGAGTGTACGAAGCCTAATTTGTGGAGGCGTGAATGTGTGTGTATGTGTGTGTGTGTGTGTGTACCATAACCTTTGAAAACACACGGGGGGAAATGGAAGTCGATAAGTCCACCGGCCACTCTGAAAGCAGTGCTTATTGGAACACGCGTAAACCCTTTTGATTGGCGTCCCGGGGCCTTTGAGCGAACTGTTAAGTGGGATTTGACGCCACATCCCACATAATTAATGGGAATGGTGGGGATTATCTGGACCTGTGGGGCGGGGTAACTGCTGGTGTGGGGGTGGGGTGGTGTGGTGTGGTGGGGTGTAAAGTGGTGTAGGGTGATGTGGAGGGTGGTGTGGTGGGGTGGAAGGTGAAGTGGTGGGGTGTAGAGTGGTGTGGTGTAGTGGGGTGGAGGGTGATGTGTAGGGTGGTGTGGTGTGGTGGGGTGTAGGGTGGTGTGGTGTGGTGGGGTGGAGGGTGATGTGTAGGGTGATGTGGTGGGGTAGAGGGTGGTGTTGTGTGGTGGGGTGGAGGGTGATGTGTAGGGTGATGTGGTGGGGTGGAGGGTGGTGTGGTGTGGTGGGGTGGAGGGTGGTGTGGTGTGGTGGGGTGGAGGGTGGTGTGGTGTGGTGGGGTGTAGGGTGGTGTGGTGTGGTGGGGTGGAGGGTGGTGTGGTGGGGTGGGGTGGTGTGGTGTGGTGGGGTGTAAAGTGGTGTGGTGGGGTGGAGGGTGATGTGGTGGGGTGTAAAGTGGTGTAGGGTGGTGTGGTGTGGTGGGGTGGAGGGTGATGTGTAGGGTGGTGTGGTGTGGTGTGGTGGGGTGGAGTGGAGAGTAATTATCAGTGGTGTGATGTGTTGTGTCACTGTGTGTAATGGTGTAAGGAGGCCTGATCTGTGGTGAAGTATACAGTCTGGTGTATTATGTGGTTTGATGTGTTGTGGTGTTTGTGTTTTGTTGTGGTGTGATGTGATGTGGATTGGTGGTGTTGGTGTTTGCGTGTGATGTGATGTGGATTGATGTTGTTGGTGTTTGTGTGTGATGTGTGTGGTGTGGAGTGGTGGTATTTGTAATGTGATCTGGAGTGGTGGTGTTTGTAATGAAGTGTGATGTGAAGTTGTGGTGTGTTGTGATGTGATATGGAGTGGTGTTGAGGTGTTTGTAATGTTGTGTGATGTGGAGTGGTGGTATGTTATGATGTGATATGGAGTGGTTGTAGAGTGATGTGGTATGGAGTGGTGGTGTTTGTGATGTGGATTAGTGTTGTAAGTGGTGTTTGTAGTGTGATGTGTGTGTAGTGTAGTGTAGTGTAGTGTAGTGTATCTAGTCCAAGTTGGTATTGTTTCTTTCTGTTCCCTTGTGTTCACTGTTGTCAATTTAGCTGTCATATATATTTTTCGCCCAGTCGTGTAAATAAATCTCCAATGTCGTGTTGTGGGAAGTTTTTAAGGGGGACCAAAAAAGTATGGCGAGGTTTCCCTTCACACAGACCATCACTCTCATATCAAATGCTCTAAAAGTTTGATATTTGGGTCTTATCTGTACTTGATCATTCTGTAGTGACTAATATTGTTTTATCCGTATCCCTTGACATCACTCTCCCTATCCTTCCTCCCTCATACTGTAATGTATATATATATAGTATATGTATGCATATTTATCTCACAGTATCTAGTCTAAATCTAAATGTAAATAGAGGGAGGGGAAGCACGTTCGTCTTGTCAACATGATCCTGTCGAACGAGGAACAATAATAATGATAAACAAATATTGTAAATACACTAACGCGTACAAAAATTAAAAGAAACATGACGTACTTGGAGAATTAATGATGATAATTTGATGGAGAACATGAACTTTAAAATTATAATAAACAGAATGGAGAATGAACATGCAGGGATTATGAGGACCATTCATATTGTTAATCTGAAACATCAATTAATGGCTAGTGATTCCTCCATCCCCAAGCCAGTAAATACAACAACACCTCAGTAGGCTAAACGAGTAGGGCGGGCATCTATATTGTAGCATATTATATAGTTTGGAGGAATAAGCCACTAGCCCTCCAACAGTTGACTCCAATTAAGATTAGACGTGGGTTATTACATCAACTGAGGCGGTAAGAGACGGCGTAGCAAGACATATGTTAGAGAGAAAAGAAGCAGATGTTGGTTTTAAGTGAGGAAGGTGATGAGGGAACAGAGTGGCAGGCAGGAGTGGCAATGGAGGGGAGAGAAGCGTGGCTGATGGGAGGTGAATCAAAAGAAAAAGGGGGAAGTGGGAGGGGGAGGGAGTCAGGGGATAGAAGGATAAGGAAATGGTTAGGAAACAGGTGGGAGGCAGTCGTGAAATATCAAGTAAAGGACCCTGTGATGTAGTCAGAAAATAGTAGGTAAATGAGTCCTTCAGATATTGCCACGAAACACACACACACACACACACACACACACTTATAGGGAAGGAGCTTGTTTCGTGGCATAGTCAGGAGTAATCAGAAGTCTCCAGTTCTCATACACCATCACAGGGGCCCTAAGAGGATGAAGAATACTACAGGAACATTATATCTAAACCATTATTCCAATGAAGCAAAATATTGCCCTGTTGATATTTTTTCTTCTACTAAAAAATTTTCTTTGTGGAAGGGGAAGCAAAAATAAGTTCGTCTAGATACTGTACGTCTTGATGTGGTGTATTAATGTTAAAATAGTATAATTATCTAGATCCCCAGTAGGAGCAGAGTGTAGATACATCGAACACATGATGGTCCCGTTCTTTCTGACACACACACACATACACACACACACACACATTCTGTTCATATATACTATACATTTCGAATCGACTGCGGTACCCTCACTCCCATAGACAAATCCCAACAATAATCCCAACATACAAACTAACACACAATTCCAACAAAGTACGAGTATAAGAACAACACCTCAGAAATGATTATACATTAAACAATTATATCTCACGAGGAACAGGGAAGCCATCCAACAAAAGTCTACATACAGTATACTATAACGAAGTAGACCAATCTCCCCCCTCCCACTCCCACTCCAACATCGAGACTGTACCCTCTACTGAACCCCTCTTGCAGCCATTTCCACGGCCCAACCCACTCACGGGACGGTCATCAAACATCAACAATAACACACAATTAGGGAGCGTGATGTGGCGCGCTAAGCCATGTTTATGTAAAAATGTAAATGGCGCCCGGCATCCTCGCTAACGGGAATTAGTTACCAAAGCCTAATGTCCCACTTGGAGGTCAATCTGGCGGGTAAATGATTCGTATAACGACCATTACGGCTGCCTCCATGGTCTGTTGTCCCCCCCTCTCCCTGTTGTCTCCCCCTCTCCCTGTTGTCCCCCTTATCTCCTCCCACTCCCCTCTCCCTCCTCACGTCTCTCCCTCTTACCTCGACCCCTTCTCTCATTCTCTCCCTGCCTTCCTCCCTCCCTCCCTGCATCCCTCCCTCCTTCTCTCCCTCCCTTCCTCCCTCCCTCCCTGCATCCCTCCCTCCCTGCATCCCTCCCTCCTTCCTTCAATGCCTCCCTCCCTGCCTCCCTTCCTCCTCCTCCTTTCCTGCCTCCCTCCCTCCCTCGCTGCTTAGTATATTGTCCCCTTCACTTCCCTCCCTCTTACCTCGACCCCTCCCTCCATTCTCTCCCTCCCTAACTCCCTCCATTCATCTCTTCTTAGTTTATTGTCACCCTCACTTCCCCCCCTCTTACCTCGACCCCTCCCCCCCTCTTACCTCGACCCCTCTCCTCTTTTACCTCGACCCCTCCCCCATTCTTACCTCGACCCCTCCCCCTTCTTACCTCGACCCCTCCTGCCTTCTTACCTCGACCCCTCCCCCTTCTTACCTCGACCCCTCCCCCTTCTTACCTCGACCCCTCCCCCCTTCTTACCTCGACCCCTCCCCCCTTCTTACCTCGAACCCTCCCCCCTTCTTACCTCGAACCCTCCCCCCTTCTTACCTCGAACCCTCCCCCTAACCTCTTACCTCTACCCCTCCTCCCATTCTCTCCCTTCCTTCCCTCCATTCCTCTCTTCTTAGTTTGCTGTCCCCCTCTCCTAATCCTCTCCTCATCATTCCCCCCCCACCACCACTTCATTCTCTCCTTCCTTCTTCCCTCCCTCCCTCCCTCTTTGTCTATGCCCTTACTTGACACCACCACCTCTCCTTCTCTCCCTCCTTCCATCCCTCTTTCCTCCCTCCTTCCATCCCTCTTCCCTCCCTCCTTCCATCCCTCTTCCCTCCCTCCTTCCATCCCTCTTCCCTCCCTCCTTCCATCCCTCTTCCCTTCCTCCTTCCATCCCTCTTCCCTCCACAGTTTCCTCCGTCATTCCTTTTCCAGCTCTCAGTTCTCTTTCTTACTTCGCTTCTTATAATTTAGTTTCTCTTTCTTAATCTCCATTTCTCCCTTTCGCTTCTTTCTTTAGTTCTATTCCTCGTTTCTCTCCTGTCCTCATTCTTTTCACTTTTCCTCCTTGGTGTTCCAATTTCTTCCTTCCTTCCTTCGCTCTTTTCCTTACCTTATGTTATATTTTGTTTCTATTCATTCCATTTTTAATCCCACACTTCCCTTCTCTACCCCACCAGTCACCTCCTCTCCGCATATTTCCTTCCTTCTAACCATCCATAGCTATCCATCCCATCCCATCTATCTCCCACTCTCATCCCATCTCCCACCCCATCTATCTCCCTCCTATCCCATCTATATCCCTCCCATCCCATCTATATCCCTCCCTTACACTCTTTCGACCCTCCAGTGTGCGTGGGAACGAAAAGAAGAGGTAGCGAGAAGGGAGGGTGATAGGAGGAGGAGGCGTTGTTTGAGATTGGTAGAGGAATGAGTGAGTTTGTAAGGGGGTTGGCAGGAAAGGGAGGTGGGAGTGATTGGATTGATTGGAGTGATTGGGTATATATATAGGCCTGGCAGGGGAATGGGGATAACTGGTAGGGGAAGTAGGGCGTGACTGGAGGGAGGGAGGGAGGGAGGGTGTGTGTGTGTTCTGGCAGGGTAGGGTAGGTCTGGTGATTAACGTAATGACAGGGGAGGGAGGGTGTGTAAGATATCGGAGGAAAGGCGTATAGAAAAGACTTAGAGGATGAGGATAGAAAAGAGAAGAGAGGAAGAGGATAGAAGAGAGAAAAGAGGATGAGGATAAAAGAGAGAAGAATGAATGAAGATAGAAGAGAGAAGAGAAGATGAGGATAGAAAAGAGAATAGAGGATGAGGACAAAAGAGAGAAGAGAGGAAGAGGATAGAAGAGAGAAGAGGCCAGGGAAAGTGAGAATGTATACGATATGAAGGTATGCAGGGGATGAAGAGTGTGTGTGAGGACAGGAAATATTGTTGGTTGTGTGGAAAAATGAGTTAGGAAAGGAGTGAGGAGGGGTAGGGTAGGGGGGGAGTGAGGGCGACAGGGCAGTAAAAGATCTGGCAGGGGCGTGAGTGGGGTTGATGGATGGACCAGAGAATGATGAGGGAGAACAGCAGGAGGGGCGGGGTGAGGAAGTAGTGGGTGAAGAGGGGAAGAGAAGCGGAGGACGGGGAAAAGAAGGGTGAAGCGGGGTAGAGAAGGGTGAAAGGGTGGGAAGAGAGGCAGAGGAGGGGGAAAAGAAGGGTGAAGAGATGAGGGGTGAGGAGAGGAAGAGAAGGGTGAAGAAGGAAAAGAGGTGTGAGGAGGGAAGAGAACAGATTGAGGAGTGTAATAACAGGTTGGTAAAGAACAATTGTTTACAAATGTATGTACAGTAACCACTAAAAGTCGTGACGTGTCACTTTTGCTGACTTAAGATAAGCATTGGTATTCATAGTGGCGTGAATGAGACATATAAGAGAAAAATAATAAACTGTTTGAGTCAATGAGGAGTTAGGAGTGACAGTATTTTTGCTAATATTGTAGTGAAATTGGAAAATGAAATAGGTTGTCAGTTTATTCATATTTTGGTTGGCAATGAATTTCTGTTTCGTGATTCACGGTGGAGATGGAAATGAGAATCTCTCTAGTTGTGCAGAGTGAAGTTTGAAACAATACAATGGCAGTGATACTTGCTTGGTTGGTTGGTTATGGATCGGGGAACCTTGCTTAAAAAAAAAAGATTTCACGTCGAGGTTAGAAATGAGAAATCATAATGCTCTGGTTATTTCACGATGGAGTAAAAATATGAAAGACTATGATTTAATGATATGGCTGGACATAGGAAAATCTGTCTTATTTGATGGTAGAGATGGATATTGAAAATCTATTTTATTATATGTGTTAGGACTGATAGAAAGTTTGTATTTCACGGTGAAGATTGGAATAAATTAGTTGTTTATGGTTAAGAGTGAGATACCTGGAGTGGATTGGGTTGGTAATTACAAGATATCACTGAGTTAAAGAAACAAAGAATTATCATATTTCAGCATATACCTTTATACTATATCTTTATATAATTTTTTATTCACTTTGCCTCCTTAACTAACCCTCTTCCTCTTTCCCTAAGACAGATATAAAATAATATCCTACAACACACTATGTTTCTCTTATTAGATCTTTCCTATTACCTCTTTTCTTTTCTCTATAAGGGTTAATCTTATCACTATTTCCTTTTTCATTCACTATGCCGTCCGAATATCATCATTAACTCCCTCCCTTCTTTCCTTCCTACACTCTTGATTAAAGAATATAAAAGGATCCAGAGAGGAAAGTGGCAGGAGGGAACGAGGTGGCATAAACAAACCCTGAAACAGCGACAAAACTTTCCCCCAACTCCCTTTACTTTCAGTCTTCCTCGGACTTCACCACACCAACGCCCACCCAACAACATTTTCCACATCACATATTTTTCCTCTCTTCTCCCCTCCTGCCAGGAAACACACGCTTGCCAGGAAGCGCACGCACACCCACACCCACACATGCAAATACGTACACAGCCGCTCACACACAATCATTTACGTACAGACATTTACGAGCGCAAACGTACAGAAGCATAGACAAACGCATATACGTGCCTGTTAACATGCGTACGCACACACCAAATATAAAATACACACATACACTACACCCAGAGAATTCCATGCAAAATCATAGTTACACACACACACACACACACACACACACCTGAAGGCCCCTCTCTCTCCCCTCCATCTTGATACTCTCTTCCAGGTCCAGGTAACGTCAACACCCTGAAATATGGTCAAGCTCTCTGTAGCATAATCTTTTTTATATATATTTTATATAATATTTATGGCTGCCACACATACTGTATAGGTATGTTTTCCGTCATACTCTTATTATTATTATTATTATTATTATGAGAGCAAGGGAGACGTACTGTACCTGAAAGAAAGGGCACCAGTCTATATGTGCGTAGTGTGAGGTAATTGGCAGAGATAACAAAAGAGGTAGTGATGGTGGTGGGCAGAGAGAGGGAGATAGGTTGTTGTGGTAGGGGTCGACCCAAAGATGGTGGTGGAGGATATGTGGTTGTATGGACGGGTTGGTGGGAGGTAGGTGGAGAATATGATGGTGGTGGTGGTGGAAGAGTGGTAGTATTATGGACGGGTTGGTGTGGGGTAAGGGGTATCTGTTAACAGTGGTGGTGGTGGAATGGGGGCGAGTTGCTGGTGGTGGTTGTGGCACTGGGCTTTGGGCTGTTTGTTTTTTGGTGGTGGTTGTGGTGGTAGTTGTGGCAGTGGGGCTAGTTGCTGGTGGGAGTAGGGTGGGAGGGGCGTGGTGGGACAAGTAGCAACGGTGACAGGGAGGGGGGGGGGAGGGGGTGGAGTTGGTGGTGGAGGTATGGGAGTAGGGTGGGAGGGTCGAGGTGGGGCAAACATTTATTACTCCGCGCCCTGTGTTGGCTAACAATCTCCCAGGGGACTCGTGGTGCCGCCGTCGCCTCCAACCCCAGGGCTATTTTATCATACAGCGATGGTATTATTATGGAAAACGCACCTCGCCCGACAAACTCCCCCCTCCTCCTCCTCCCCCCGCCCCTCCCTCCTCCACCGACAAACTCACCTCTCCTCCTCCCCCCGCCCCTCCTCTTCCTCCTCCGACAAACTCACCTCTCCACCTCCCCCCGCCCCTCCTCCTCCTCCGACAGACTCACCTCTCCTCCTCCTCTTCCCCCGACAAACTCACCTCTCCTCCTCCCCCTCCTCCTCCCTGCCTCCTCCTTCTCCTCCCCCCTGCATGCCTCCTCCTCCTCCTCCTCCTCCTCCCTCCTTTTGGTACCTCCTCCTCCTCCTTTACGGTAGATAAATATAACTAAGATAAAGAAGGTGAGCTTGTGGCATGGAAAAGTTTGCGAAAAGTTGGTTGACTAGTTAAGGTGTGGACGCTTAGGCTGGCTGCTGTAACCTGGAGGGGGGAAGGGGGGGGGGAGGACGTGTATGGTGGGGTCGTATCACATTCATGCAATATTTATTTCTTCAATTTTTTTTTCTTCTTAATTTTATGTTACCTTTGACGTGTTGTTTGATGTGTTCTTATTGGATGTTGTAGAGAAATGATATGTTTCTGATTTCTTTCAAATGGTATCAAGCAACACATTGTCTTCGTTTAGCCTACATTATTATTGTTTTTTTGTTTTTTTTGTCTTATGGTAGAGTTGTAGGAATCCAGAGCCTCCAATTAGCCGACAGTACAATAATTAACAGACCACCTAAACAGACTTACCATAATTATAGGCTACGTATGTATGTACAGTACACTCGCAATCCAAAATTTGTATCCAGGTCTTGTTGAAGTTTCGAATCATTCGACATACTAGTGAACCAATTACAACGCTTATCCTGTTTTATATTTGCTCGAGCTCGCTTAATACTCGATCAGGCTATTCGAATCAAGCCTGGATACATATTTTGGATTGCGAGAGTAGACCTGTCCAGATACGCTAATCACTGAAGGATCTATGTATTCGTGTGTCAGTTTAGTGTTAATTCAAGTATCCTCTTTCAATCGCAATGTGACAAGGCATCTCGAACAAAATTGGCCATTATTTTGGATCTCTCACTTATTTTGGTAATGATGTCTTTTTAACCTATTATCTTTTTTTTTCTTTCTCTCTTTTTAAGGTCCTAAATTTATTGTCATGTGTGGTTCCCTCGGATACAAGAAAGTCCCTTCACAGACAAGCAGGTTTCCGTAGCAGCCTTTGTCAGCGTAAAAATGGCCCCTTAAATGATAGATATCCAAATTCCTGCAGATCTCTACTACTAATAAGTCAGAACCGAAGAAAATATATTAATCATCAGTACTTTGTAAAATGTTAACTTCTACAGCCCAGTATTTCAATCCAACAAACCCGATGATGATACTTTGTGAAAAGGACAATGATTACCACACAGTCTGGATGATGGTAGTTATCCCTCCTGATGGTCTAGTGATATGTACAGTCGGCCTCAGAAATTCGTACACACACTCTAGGCTTCAAAGGATCACAACACAACAGAAAATATAAGTCTATATATTATGTAACTGCAACACAACGTAGTAATTGGTTTCTTGTTTTTTTGCAGTCACCGAGTCACTTGGTAGACCATTCACTGCAGTACTTTCACAATACTGACCTTACTTTATGATGAGCCTGTGTACGAATTCCTGTGGCCAACTGTACTACTTGGTGTCAAAAACCCAAACACCAACAGCGACTGGGAATACCGCCGCCGTAAGAACAAAATCAACCAGAGCTGTGTGTGATTTGGTCAACGCGATGAGGATAATTATCACGCCAGGGAATATTGGATCATGGTAATAACTATACATTAGCTGGGGTATAATGAGGTGCTCACTGTCCCTACCCCCCCACCCCTACACCCTCACTGTCCCCCCTTCCCACCCCCACACCCTCACTGTCCCCCCTTCCCACCCCCACACCCTCACTGTCCCCCCTTCCCACCCCCACACCCTCACTGTCCCCCCTTCCCACCCCCACACCCTCACTGCCCCCCCCCCACCCCTACACCCTCACTGTCCCCCCCACCCCCACACCCTCACTGTCCCCCCCACCCTCACTGTCCCCCCCCACCCTCACTGTCCCCCCCCACCCTCACTGTCCCCCCCCACCCTCACTGTCCCCCCCCACCCTCACTGTCCCCCCCCCCACCCTCACTGTCCCCCCCCACCCTCACTGTCCCCCCCCCCCCACCCTCACTGTCCCCCCCCCACCCTCACTGTCCTCCCCCCACCCTCACTGTCCTCCCCCCACCCTCACTGTCCCCCCCCCACCCTCACTGTCCCCACCCACCCCTACACCCTCACTGCCCCCCCCACCCTCACTGCCCCCCCCACCCTCACTGCCCCCCCCACCCTCACTGCCCCCCCCACCCTCACTGCCCCCCCCCAACCCCCACACACACCCTAACTCGTCATCATTGTACCCTCTCATTCTCATTAATAATACTATGTTTTTTTGTTTATTCATCACATTGCTCCCTACTCATCAAATATTAATTGTACTCATTCCTTTTCATAAGTAATTTCTCCATCACTGTGCCTTTCTACTCATCATCATTCTATCCCTTACTCCTCGTCAGTAATAACGTTTTTACTCATTATATATCCATAGCAAATTAGTGTTACTCTCTTCTCCAAATCAATAATGTTGTGTCTTTACTCATTATAATATTACACCCTTAACTAATTAGTGTTACTTTCTTCTCCAAATCAATAATGTTGTGTTTTTATTCATTATAATATTACATCCTTAACAAATTAGTGTTACTCTCATCTCCAAATCAATAAAAAAAGTTGTGTTTTTATTCAGCATAATGCCTCCTTCTAATCAGTGTCCCTTTCGCTTATCACCAGTGTTCCTTTTTCCTCATCAGTTTCCCTCTAATCGTCCTCGTTGTACACATACTCATCGATAATACCCTCTCCCCTCCATCGCCGTCACCAATCACTTACTTAATCACCACTTCCCCATCATCACCACCACCATCTCCCCCATCATCATCACCACCATCTCCAGCATTATCACCACAATCTCCTCCAACATAATCACCACCCCTATCATCACCACCACCATCTCCTCCAACATAATCACCACCCCTATCATCACCACCACCATCTCCTCCAACATAATCACCACATCCCTATTATCAACACCATCTCCAACATAATCACTATGTCCCTATCATCATCACCACCATCTCCTCCAACATAATCACCACCTCTATCATCACCACCATCTCCTCCAACATAATCACCGTCCCCATCATCATCACCACCATCTCTCCAACATAATCACCACCTCTATCATCACCACCACGAGTACTAGCCCTACTACACTAATAATTCCCCATCAGTCCCTCCCTCCCTCCCACCCACCTTCCCCTTTCAGTTATTACCCAGTTGTGAGGTGCGGTAACAAGCCTACAACGCGGCCATCACCCAATACATACGCAACATACATACATACGCAACATACATACATACATACATGAATAAATAAATAAATAAAACACCAGCAGAAGTAAATTTAAAACACCGGCCACCAACCAGGACACACACTGGCAATACCCACGTCACACCATTTGGATGGACATGAGGGAGCACCAACGAACGGAGCTAGGACATTAGAACCAACATGCCGTGCGGTCCACATTACACCTATTGACGTATGGGACGCTCGACTCTAACGCCGGCACGCTGCATGTCACTCTCCTGCCCCAATTCCACCGCGGTTCAATTGTTATGTCGTCCGTATGCAGGCAAAAGTCATCGGCGTGATCACTCTGGCTCAGGAACGACAATTACACATGAAAAACGAGCATGACGGATGACTGACTGACTGGCTGGCTGACCACTGGGCCGGAGCGCGTCATTTCATCCTGGCCATATCCCTCTCATTCTCTCTCCTTTTTTTTTTTTTTTTTTTTTTTTTTTATTATGTGCGCGTGTCATCATTTCCAGGGTTAATTGTTTTGATTGGGTCGGCCTCAAATAACGCGCCACCTCCCGCTCAGCTGCACCTCCATCACCGCGGTAAATAATTATTATCAGTTGTTCCACATTGCCCACGGAAAAAAATATAATGGTACTGTGGGTTCAGTTGTTACCCAGAGAGCATGTTTGGTTGCTGGGTCTTTGTGTGTGTGTATGTGTGGTTGGTGGGTCTTTGTATGTGTGTGTGTGTGTGGTTGCTGGGTCTTTGTATGTGTGTGTGTGTGTGGTTGCTGGGTCTTTTTATGTGTGTGTGGTTGCTGGGTCTTTGTATGTGTGTGTGTGTGGTTGCTTGGTCTTTGTATGTGTGTGTGTTTGCTGGGTCTTTGAATGTATGTGTGTGGTTGCTGGGTCTTTGTATGTATGCGTGTGTGGTTGTTGGGTCTTTGTGTGTGTGTGTGTGTGTGTGTGGTTGCTGGGTCTTTGTATGTGTGTGTATGTGGTTTCTGGGTCTTTGTATGTGTGTATGTGGTTGCTGGGTCTTTGTATGTGTGTGTGGTTGCTGGGTCTTTGTATGTGTGTGTGGTTGCTGGGTATTTGTGTGTGTGTGGTGTGTGTGTGTGTGTGATAAAGTATAAAAAAATCTCTTGTAAACTCTCGATCTCATTTCTATTGAGTCGGACTAATTAATCAACAAACCAATTAATAAATCGATTGTTAATCAAGAATTTTTTTTTTTTTGGGGGGGGGGAGGGGAAGTCAACGAGTGAGTTTCCTAGTAGACAGCAAACTTCATCCGAACTTCCCAGATAATATCCCTTATATAAACGACTTCCCCTGTAAACAACCGAAGTCTGCAAACAACATAGCGTCTTGCTGACAACCCTGTGAGTTAATCAAGGAGTAGAGTAGCTTGACATACGGTCGAGTACCTGACCTGAGTGGAGGAGTTGCTATTGTCTGATTTGTTTGTGAAGTGTGTGTGTGTCTGTGTGCCTGTGTGCGTGTTTTTTTTTTTTTTTTGCGTTTGTCTTTATTTTTTTAATGTGTGTGTGTGTGTGAGAGAGAGAGAGAAAGAGAATTTATTTGTGCGAGTAGATATGTGTAAGTGAGTGAGAGAAAGATAATTTATTTGTACGAGTAGATATGTGTACGTGAGTGTGCTTGATTTGTGTTTGTATAGGTTCGTACATAAGCACCGAAGAGGAAGTAAGAAATATGACAGATACACTTACCGATGGAATTATGAAGGAGAAAAGGAAAGAGAGAGGGAGGGAGAAAAAAAAGGAGGGGTGGAATCAGTGAAGAAAATACTACACCGGCAGGGGACATATGGCAACTGCTCCTACACCGCCCGATCTTCTTTTGTTTGCCCGCCATTTAATTTCCCGCCCAAATCTGTCACTTGACTCGACTTCCCTACATGACGGTGCGTTTTGGCGGGGTTACTCTCCCCTCCGTAACAACAACAACAACAACAACAACGACAACAACAACATCAAAGACAATAACAACGGCAAGAACAACATCAACAACAAAGACAATAACAACGGCAAGAACAACATCAACAACAAAGACAATAACGACGGCAAGAACAACAACAAAGACATTAACAACGGCAAGAACAACAACAACTACAATAACACTATCAACAACACCATCAACACAATAGCAAACACACGAACGAAAACAACAACAACACTAAACATTTAAACAGTAAAACAATAATACAATCAGCAATATAAAGCCATACAGGACCGATACTAAAACAGGCTGGATCACGAACAAGAACAAGAACAATTACAAGGACAAGGACATTAAGAAACACACAGAGAAAATCAACATACTTGTAATATCGACGGTAAAGCTTTGCCATAAATGCTTGCTCATGAAGAGACCTTAAATCATGAACCCTGCCTGGTTTGTCCTGTGGTGAGAGGTTGTTAAATGACACTTGATTAATGCCGAACGCGTGGCACGACACACACACACACACACGCACGGACGGACGCTTAAACACAGGCGCTAGTGCACATAATTATACAGACACGTACACAGATAAAAATAAATAACACCAACACACACACACACACACACACACACACACACACACACACACACACACACAGTCACACTCACTCATTCTCTCACTCACACACACACACACACACACACACATTCTCTCTCTCTCTCTCTCTCTCTCTCTCTCTCTCTCTCTCTCTCTCTCTCTCTCTCTCTATCTCTCTCTCACACACACACACACACACACAGGCACGCGCCCTCACTCCCACCAATTGACACGGGCCATATGTTTATCCCGGCTGCTCCTGTGATTATGTCCCTCGCCACACCAGCCTCACTCCCCGTCCAACAATGCCATGTCCAAATAGGGGCCAAGTGGAGGGCTAGTGAATCCTCCAAACACTACCAGTAAACAGGTCCCCTACTTGGAGTGTGAAGCAAGTCTCGTTTTCTGGGAGAGTTTGTAGGAATCTGTATTACTTCAGTTTTGCTCTCAACCAATTCTCAACCCCCTTGTTAATGGATTTATTAGTGTGGAGAACAAGTGTTGTAATTGTCGATCTTTATGGAGTGTGATACGCGTCGGAACGAACACACACTGGTACGCAGATGGTTGTTATACGGAGAGAGAGAGAGAGAGAGAGAGAGAGAGAGAGAGAGAGAGAGAGAGAGGTGTATAGCACAAGTATATGTTGACAGCGACTGGGTACAATGTAATGGTTGAATTAGGATGTACTAAATTGCGTTCATACTTATACTTGATTATGTTTTCGCTCAACTTTACATCTTTCAAGGCGTATTAATTAAGTTTTCGAAGTCCTACATTGGTAGTAAAAGGGACTATGATAATAACATCTACTTTTATTCTACTACATCGTTTTGTCTCAGTTCTCGAGGCAAGTTTCCTCTATTTGCATTCATGTGTACTATTTAAGTCACTGATAATTGGCTCAAGGACCGAGGAACCTAGGCTGACCAGAGGACGGAGATAACTGTGTTTGTGTGATACCCTCTTATATTATCCCTTTAGACGACGACCACTGTATATCCATCTATGCAATTAATTCATAGAGACCTTAATTCGATAGCTGGTTCAGAGAAAGAAGGATATTTTTATTTACACTGACCACAGAAGGGATGAAACTGTACTGATATGATACCCACCAGATCATGTCAGACAGAACTCATACCAGCCACCAACCCCGTACATACATGCAGTCCATTCCATACCAGGCAGCAATGCAGTTCTGCGGGCCGCGATAATCAATGCAACCATCCGAGCTGCATTCATGAGACCCTGTATGAGCTAGTTAGTGGCGGGATTTATTGACCAGCGTGCATAGAAGGGAGCCGTAATGAATTTAGAATATATTTCACTCCTCTCTTGTCGCATCTGTAAAGCCGGGGCGATGACGCTTTGTATTTTTATTACTCTGAGGAAAAGACTGCAAGTGACGACGCCTTTCTTCTCACGAGCATAGAAGTGTTATATGTTATGTGTGCCCCGTGTTGAGTCAATTAATGCTGCTGCTGTTTATATCCCTCACTTCTCTGAGTTCTCTTGTCGTTGGTTGCTGATGATGCTGTTCTTGTTGCAGCTGTTGATATGCTTCTGTTGTTGTCGTTCTTGCTGCAGCTGGAGATGCTATTGATAACATTTCTGCAGCCGTTGATAAAGTTGTTGGTGCAATTTTCGTTGTTGTTGTTGTTGTTTTCGTCGTCTTTGTGTCTCTGCTGTTGCTGTTATTTCTCTTGATATTTTCATACACATTACTGCTACTACTGTTGCTGCTAATACTGTTACTAGTTGATAATTAATGGTGAAAAGGAACGACTTAGCTAAATGAAAAGTCCACCACTTAAATGAGGAGGAAATTAGAGTGAATAAAAATAATGTGCTGCAAGGAAACAAATTAACCTCAGAATGTGGGTATGGGACCTGTTTCCTATCATTGTTTGGAGGACCAAGTAGGCTCCAGTTCGCACAATAGATTACTCCCTTAACATTCCTAAATACCTTTCAGTCATTATTCTATTCATCATCCAACCATTTTTTTAGTTCTATATTTACACCTTTTTCATCCTATTCCATCTCAACTCTATCACTTTTACATCTCACTGTTCCACATTACTTAATTAACCTCACATTATTCCAGTCCATTAAACACCACTATCATCCACCATCATACTTTTCCACTTCACCTCGCCAAAATAATCTTCTTCCATGGCATATAATTCCCTCACGTCGACTCCAATTCAATCATTTTATTTCATCCCATGCGGCTGTTCCACATCAAATCACTCAGCATTGTTCCACCCCAAAACAACTCTCATCTGTTTCATGCCATGTAACTCTTTCCCATCAGCTCAATCCACACTGTTCCACCCATCCCCAAAACTGGTCCATTCCACCCCTCACAGAATGGTTATCTGACTGGAGCGTAGAGTGTCAGTTCCGAAAATTTGTCTCTCGCCCCTCTGCTCTCTCTCTCTCTCTCTCTCTCTCTCTCTCTCTCTCTCTCTCTCTCTCTCTCTCTCTGTGTGTGTTAGTTTACTCTTCCCTCCCCGTCTCCCTTTCTCTACCCGTGTTTCTCTGACTATCTTTCATTCTCTCCCACAATTCCTTTCCCTCCTGTCTCTCGCTTCCCCTTCCCCTTTCAACCTCCATTTTTTTTTTATCTCTAGCACTCACGTTCACACATACTCAAATATTTTCGCTACTCTCCCTTCTCCCCTCTTCCTAGTCTTTCTCCTCTCCTCTTCCCGATTCTCGTCTCTTTCTCTTGATCCCCTTTTCCTCATTCCCTCTCCTCGGTTCTCTTCCAACTCTTCTCGTCCTACTCTATAGCTGACCTCATTTCCTTTATACTCTTCCTATTTCTCTTGCTTTTCTCCCTCCTCCTTTTCCCCTATTCTCCTCACCCCTTCCTTCTTTCTTTCCCCAAGTCTCCTCCCCCCTTCCTTCTTCCTTTCCCCAATTCTCCTCTTAATTTCCACCTTCCTTTCCCAAATAATCCTCTCCTCTTCCTTCCTCAATTCTCCTCTCCCTTGCTTTCCCCAGTTCTCCTCTCCTCTTCCCCTCTTCCTATTTCCTATCGTCTGCCCTTTCAGCCGCCTGCATTCATCTTGTCTCTGTCTGTCTCCAAATCCACCGGGACACTTTTCTGATAATTACTCTACAGGCGGTGCAAAGTTAAGCGATACACGGGGCTTAAATTAAATAGACTCTACGCCTCTCTGTCACCGGAGCAGCAGCAGCAGCAACAGCAGTGGTGGTGGTGGTGGTGGTGGTAGGCGAGGGCGAGCTGGGGTGACCCGTTTCACATTATTTCGTCGCTCGGTAGGTCAGTTCCCATCCCTCTATCTCCTCTTTGGCTCTTTCAAACAATATAGAAATACGGTAATATCTCTCATTTATTAGTGTAGGAGTGTGTGTATGTTACTATAGACCGTGAGATGTGTTATAAGAATGATGTGAATGGAGATGTCTAGTGCCGGTGAGCGAAACCTAAGGGGAGTGTTAGCGGGGCCTGTCATTCAGCCGCTCGGGCCCCCGATGGTCGTCACCGGCCTTTGTGTAGTGTGTTTGCCGGACGGTCGGGGGACGAGGGGAAGCAATCTAACCCGTAAATAGCGGTTCCAGGGGCGAGGCAGAGGTAACCAACCCCTGCCTCTAGGGTTGAGTTCCGCCTATCGTGTCTCGTCACATTCACCTCTATGGGCGATAGGCTCTCCAAGCTCAGGGCCCTCACGATAATCTTCTTTTCCTCTAGTTACATTTATGTTGTCACTCTCAAGTTGAGAAAAACCTTAGTTAAACGTGTCTTATTTACCCTCACACGAGAAAGTCGCCCCCTAAACTCCTGTCAACAAGGTCTGCATGTAAGTTTAAAAAGGACCCACTTTCTCACAGCCAAGAGAGTCAGGAATGTAAACAGAAGTAGTGTACTCAGAGATGATCTCAGACTTGAATACTGGCACTTCATTCTACACTGGGCCAGTAAAAATGTGCAAAACTGTATTACTTTATACATAAACATATTCTGACAAATTCTTTTTCGGTTTGTGATGATACAATGAGATGAGACATTGTGGAAACATGCAAAACTACTCAGCCTGACTAGGGTTCTGTTTTCACCTCTATTAGAGATGTTTCCTTGATCATGTATGAATCACATTGGCTTTTAAGGGCTATTTTGTAAGATGGTACACATTCGCCTTGCTTGTAAGGATTTAAACCTTTCATAATCTCTGCGGAAAAACTAACGAGAGAATCAACTTAAAATCATTTACAGGGAAGTGCATGGGATGGCGTCGTAGATTTGCAGGCAACCAATTGTTCCAAACTGTGTCACAAAACAGTGTCTACCTAGCCTTCGTGGAGGGAGTCTGCTGGTTCGTGGCATGGGTTGGAGGAGTCAGGAGGCTACAATTAATTAACACTATTTTACTCCTCTTAATTTCGGAACAAACTCGTTTATGAAGAGTAACGAAGGGAGCCTGTCATTCCTCCACCTCTCTTTCTCTCTCTCTTCCATTCTCTCATTCATTTTGTCCCTCTCTTCCATTCTCTCATTGTTTTTGTCTCTCTTCCATTCTCTCATTCATTTTGTCTCTCTCTTCCATTCTCTCATTCTTTTTTGTCCCTCTCTCCCATTCTCTCATTCATTTTGTCCATCTCTTCCATTCTCTCATTCTTTTTTGTCTCTCTCCCATTCTCTCATTCTTTTTGTCCCTCTCTGCCATTCTCTCATTCTATTTGTCTCTCTCTTCCATTCTCTCATCCTCCCTCTCTCTCACACACATTCCCTTTATCACAGCATAGATAAGTTTTGATGTCCTGCACGGTATTCTATTGCCTATCATATCCCATTTATTCCCCTCTCATCAAATTTCAGTCCTGTGTAGCCATTCAGTGTGATTATTTTCCCGAGTCCGAAATTTGTTTTTGAGTCCCCGAATGCCCGCAAAATGGTACATACATACATACATACATACACACACACACACATACACCCTCTCCCCTTCCTCCCTCCCTCCCTCCCTTGCCAACTCGTTTCCCTGTATATTTTGCCAGTCAGTCGGTCGAGAGCTTTAGAGTGGGTGAATAGGAGGGGGGAAGCTGAGAGGGATGGTACGGTGGGTGAGTGAATGAATGAATGGGTGGGGTTTATTGGAGGGGAAGTATGAAGAGAATAAGTGTGTATGTGTTTATGTGTGTGTGAGGACAATATATGAAGAGGGTGAATATAGTGTGAGAATGAGTGCATGGGTATGGTATATAGGACTGTATAGGTGGGATTGGGTAAATGAAGAAGAATGGTGAAAATTGGGGGAGAGAATGTGTGTATGTGTGTTTGCCTGTGTTTAAAGGTGAATAGGTTATGGGTGGAGAAGTTGGGTTTGGGTGGATGTGGGTGGGTGGTTGGGAGGGGTAGAGTGGAGGGGAGGAGATGGTGGGTGGATGAGTTAGTGTGCTTGTAGGGAGCGAAAGTTGGCTTAGGGTAGGGGGTGATTGGGATGGTGTAACTGGGTTGGGGAAGGGATAGAGTGTGTGTGTGTGGGTGGATGGGAGGCGGTGGTGGTGGGGTAGGGAAGATGGTGGAGGAGGAGAGTATAGGGAAAGGGTGGGGTGTGGGTGTGGGTAGTGGCGGTGAGAGAAATAAAAAAGATGGTGGAGGTGAATTTGGATGAAAGGGAGAGGGTGGGTTTAGTTGAAGGAGGGAGAGAGAGAGAGGACTTTGGAGAAGGGAGAATGAGAGAGTGAAAGAGGCAGGGAGAGTGCAGGTTGGTCGGGCAGGCAGGCAGGCAGGCAGGCAGGCAGGTAGGTGATTGGGAGGGGGAGTGTCGAGGGGAAACACAAGCACTTTTTCCCCGTCGCTCCCTCTGTGTGTGTGTGCGTGCTGCAGGTCCCTGTGTGTCCTGGTGTAAATATTCAACGCCACTAATTTAATCACCGACAACAATCAACACCTTTTAATCCATACCTCTGATCAATCATCCCTGGTAACCAATCCACTTCCAATCCAATCATTCAATTTCCAGGGCAGTTTTCGAACAAATCAATGCATATCAAGTCTGCATAGCGGCCCGTGCACACAGGGTCGAGTGTGTTGGCTGTTCTGTCTGGGGAAAGGATGATGTAGGCAAGCAGGGGAAGGAAGGTTAGGGGTAGTAGTAGGTAGGGGAAGGAAAGTTGGGGGTAGGAGTAAGTAGGGGAAGGAAGGTTGGGGCTATGAATAAGTAGGGGAAGGAAGGTTGGGGGTATGAGTAAGTAGGGGAAGGAAGGTTGTGGGTAGGAGCATAGGTGGAGCTTGGGGTAGCCTAGGAGAGTAATGGCAGCTGGGTCAGGGGCGAACAAAAGAGATAGTGACTACATGGGTCTGGAACGGGATAGATGGGGCTGGAACAGGGAACTATTTGGGACCGGAACAGGGGGCTAGAACAGAGGATGGAACAGGGGCTACAAGGAGCTGGAACAGGAGCTGGAACAGGGGCAACACTGGACTGGAACAGGGGCTGCAGCGGGCTGAAAGAGGGACTAGAGCAATGACTGGAGCATGGGTAGGACCGCTTCACGCCTCACACTGCCAGGCAATCAGCGGCTCACAAATATGCTGTTTCACTCGCGGTAATGGAACAAATGGTGAGGGGATACACCGGGAACCAATGAAAAATTAAGATATCCATTCTATTGTGTTGTTATATTCTCGTACATAACTCTTGGGAAACGAGACTTCCAATGATATTTCATATATACTGTATATATATATATATATATATATATATATATATATATATATATATATATATATATATATATATATATATATATATATATATATATATATATATATATATATATATATATATATATATATATAAATATATATATATAAACAACCACTGTCAATTCTTTTCTTATAATGAGTAACAGGTGAAGGGAACTGATTTGTGCCTGTCTGTCTGCTACCTGTCCTTCATTGTCCCCTTTACCGTCTTACAGGACATATGTCCTGAAACTCCTTTATCTTCCTATCTCCCTGCCTGCTCTATCATTGCTTGTCTATTCCCAAGGATATCTCTCTCGGAGTCTGGGTTCTCGTCTGCTTCAAGTCCTTCCCTATCTTGAAGGGCCTCACTGAAGGGAGCAAGATAATGTCGGTATATTGGAAGCTACTCATTTTCCAGAGCACAACTGTGCCATAAAACAGTTTAACTAAGTTTTATTGAATTAATGGTTTTATTGGCAGTTTGGTGGAATAGGTACCTGCCTATTCACTAATATTACATTGTATTTTTTTTATTCTTAGTTTTATCTCGTATATAGCGTCACCCTGTCTCTTCCCTTACCCATATCCCCTTTGTTTCTCCACGTCTGACTTTCCCCATTGCTCTTCACATTTCCCGGTTATGCCACCGGTTTCTCCTCGATTCTTGGATGCCTGATGGTGGTGTTCGCTGCTCCTCCCCGCCACCCCTGAGGCTGCTGCTTCGCTATAACTTAATTCACAACAAGAGGGTCCAGCAGATTGTGTGGTGCGGTGTAGCATCCAACTGGTGCAGCTGTGTTAGTGATGTACTCCCTGTATCTGGTGTGTTGGGTGGTGGTGTTGGTGTACATGCCTGTGGTTTTTTGGTTGGTGGTGTTGGTGTGGTGTGGTGTTCAGTACCTGTAATCGTTGTGTTCGTGTACCTGTCTCTGTTGTTGCATGTATGTATAGCTCACAATATTCCTCTTGTTACAGCGGCCCAAGGGTCTCAAGAAATGTGGCATCACTGTGATTAATTGCTTGAAGACAGTCCAAGTGAATTAAGTGAAGTAACCTCGATGTAGCAGCATCTAAGAGAGGAAGTTTGTAGCGTGGAATCTCCGTTTCGCAAGGTAGGCATTTCGAATCGATTGATTGATATTATTTGCAATTCATTTTTATATAAATAATTTATCTGATATAGCACATTGTGGCGTCCTGATTTCTGAGGATAAATGATGTGTAAAGAGAAAAAGTGTAGAAATAAAGGAGCAAAGGAAGGTATTAAGTAATTCACAATACTATGGATCCAAGCTGGAGAGGCGACAGAACTTTTGAATGTGAGGAGAGGAGTAATGAAATGATGCTTGGGCCACAAATAGATGGTATGTATAGGGACTACATATGTACAACATTAGGAAGCCTCATATGCATAAATTTACGAAGAATAAATCATCAATGAGTTAATTAATCAATATAAAACTGTCAATGGTGGTGAAGGAGGTGGCCGTGAGTTATACTCCAGAGGAATACTATTATTGTCAGAGAGGATTGGAAAGGTAATTAATTGGTATAGAAGTGAACCAAGTAAACAATTTTATCCTGTTAAAAATGGACTGTTAGGGGTGAGGTGTATATAGAAGAGGGTTAGGGGGTGAGGTGTGTATAGAAGAGGGTTAGGGGTTGAGGTGTGTAAAGAGGGGGTGGAGTATGGGGTTCGCCGCTCCCCTGCACCACGCCCATATCCGTCCCACCCCGCCCAACAATCACATAGACTTAATTAATTGAAGGTGCCGTGTGAGCAACGCCTCGCCCAGAGTGTTTACCGCTTTGTATGTGTGTCTATGTGTGTGTGTGTGTGTGTGTGTGTGTGTGTGTGAGTGTGTGTGTGTGTGTGTGTGTGTGTGTGTATAACTGTGTGTGCATGTTTGTCCGACTGTGTGTTTGGATGCACTCTAGAGTAAATGCGTGCGAGTTATTAAGAGTCGTAAGAGTCATAAGAGTCGTACTTGGCATTAACTAGATCGGGGAACCTCTAGGTGGTCATTTGAGGTTGGCAAATTGGTATAAATTATTCCTCTAAACAGTGTTACCAACGTGAACTTCTTCTCGTATACGAATGTAGTCTGCTTCCTGATGTATAGTTTGAAGGAATCAGTAGCCCGACAAAATTAATGCCCGACAACAGACGACCCACTTTGACCAAGAGGACACTATATTATAACAGAAGGCCACCCAGTATAGGTTATAGAAAAGACAGCACTGGTTATATCCAAATGACTGATTGCCGTTATTGTGTTCAAGAGCCGCAACAACAACAATAACAACAACAACAACAACAGCAACAGCAACAGCAAAAACAAAACAAGAATGGACCTCGACCGACCTGGTTCTGACGGAGGGTGAATCAGTTTGTGTTATCAAGATAGTGTTTCTCTGTGATCGATAGGGTGAAGTGTTGTTAACTTACGTGTTCCGCCCAACTCCCCTTGTGTGTGTGTTGACTCTACGGCGCCTCCCCTTGCTCCCCCTCACACCAACCAACCAACCAGCCAACCACTCTAGCTTCCTCTGACACCAACCATACCCTCCCTCCTTCACTACGGCTCCCTCTGACACCAACCAACCACTCTCGCTTTCTCTGACACCAAACCTACCCTCCCTCCCTCACTACGGCTCCCCCTGATACCAACCAACCACTCTCGCTTCCTCTGACACCAACCGCACCATCCCTCCCTCACTACGGCGCCCTCCCTTCGCTCCCTCTGACACCAACCAACCAACCAATCAACCAACCACTCTCGCTTCTTCTGACACCAACCCTATCCTTCCTCCCTCTGTGATGCCAACATAGAGGGGAGGAGATGGAGGGTAGGGAAGGAAAGGGATAAAAGTAGAAGGGCATGGGAAGGAAGAAGGGGATGGAGGAAGATGGTTGGATGAAAGGATATAATAATGAATCGAGGGAAAGCGAGATGGAGGAAATGACAGGAGGGAGGGAAAAAGAGAGAATAATCCTGTAGATGGAACTGGGATGGTAAGGGCTGCTCAAGAGGAATAATAGCAATCATTATGTCAAGATTAGCTTTGACTGGTACGAGGGAGGGAGGGAGGAAGGAAGGAAGGAGGAAAGGAAGGATGTAAGGATGTAAGGATGTAACCAGAGACACACCACCAGGCGGAAAGAGTACAGCACCTTACAATACCCTGGACATCATCAGTCTCTCTCTCTACAATGACTGACCCAATCTATTATCCTATATGGCTCCGAGAGTATTATTTTTTTGTGTGGGACGATGATGATTGGGATTTTTCGGATTTTTAAGATGACGATGATGATGATTCTGATTTTTAGGATGTTGTTGGTCCTTGTTCGATGACACTTATTAAAACCTCTCAGAGTCTGCTTCTGCATGGGGTTGGTGAGACGGGGAGAGCCTTAGAGTGATGGAATGAGAGGTGCAACAGGCCAGGAGGAGGAGGTGGAGGGAGGATGTGGAAGTGTGTGAGACTAGAGAGAAAAAGGCGTCGAAATACAAGAGAATAAAAACAAAACAAAAGAGAGAAAATGGAGAATGGAATTATAAGGAACAGAGGATTAGAAAGAGAAATAATAAAGAAAGAAATAGAATGAGAGTTAGAACGAAAAATTAAGCACAAAGAGACAAAGTAAAGAAGAAAGAAAATAACACATTTAAAAGAGAGAAAAATGGTTGTGTGAAAAGGACGAAGAAATAAGAAAAAAGAGTAATGGTGAGAGGGAGAGAGGGAAAGACACACAGTTACAAACTGACAGACAAAAACACACAAACTGACAGACAAAAAACAAACTGACTTTGTAGACTGAGAACAACAAACAGAAAGACAGAGAGACAGAGAAAATCACACAGACTGACAGACAGAGTGATATACAGAGAGAAGAAAACACACACACACACACACACACACACACACACACACACACACACAGTGAGAGAGAGTGAGTGTGAGTGCACCAAGAGAGGTAGGGAGAGCTCGGAGCTAAGCCTCAGCAACGTAAAGGCAGCAGGAAAACTCTGAACTAATTGGCTCAGTACCCGAGTCTGCCCCCCGGTTAACGACCTCTGTGCACTCCCTCTCCGCTCACACCCCAATCTTTTTACCTCGATATTTACCACAATTAATTAACACGGAGCCCGGCAAAGGGGGACCCAGAGAGTGCAGGAAAACACAACATACACCTTGTTGGGACTCTACTAAAAGGGAATTGGTGATTTTTTATTTATATATTATCTTTATATATATATTTTTTAACAGGTGCGTCTCACTACTGAAAAAAAAAACTATAGGGGAATGTATGATTATTTTATTTTTCTCTTGGGTTTTTCACTACTGAATGTGAGGATGCGAGTTGTTGTTTTTCTGACTCTACTGAAGGAGATGGGGAGATTATTGTATAAGAGGGACATCTCTCTGCTGTAGGTGGTGATACGAGTTGCTCTTTTTGTATCGTGTCTCGGTTGAATGGGAATGAGGGGTAGTTTTTTTTTCTTTTTTTTTTGGGGGGGGGGGGGGTGGAGCCAGATTACTGAAGGTGGGTTATACGAGTTACTTTTTTCAACCTTGGCTGTACTGATGATAACTGGAGTCTGAAAAGTAGAGGGGGATGTGTTGGTAGGTGTATGGGGAAGAGGCATACAACAGGGAGGGGGACGACTACCCTGCCATTTTAACGAGATACAGTTTTATATATAGACGAATTCGTTTACACACACACTCACCTACACCCTTACACACGCACAGCCCCCTACACCCCTACACATACACATCCCTACATCTCTACACCCCCCCCCCCCTACATCCCTACATACATACACCCCTACATCTCTACACACACACCTACACCCCTACACACACACAACTACACCCTTTCATACGCACACACACCCTATACACCCCTACACACACACCTACACACACACACCTACACCCCTACACACACACCTACAACCCTACACACACACACCTACACCCTTACACACACACACCTACACCCTTACACACACACACCTACACCCTTACACACACACACACACACACACACACACACACACACGTAGGACACACTGAATCTGGCAGACCTTTCATTTATAACTATGACAACCAATACACGTAGATACAGATACAAATACAGATATGGATTCAGGCACAGTGAGATACAGATCATCATTAACGAACATGTACCAAAGCACATACTGCCAACACCTGTCAATCTTGAATATACAAATGATTTAATACACCAAATCTAACACCGCTACACATAGTCAAGTAAACACAACATTAACAAATTCATAAACCACTTCAGTACATTATTCACCACATTTGAACACCCACCGTAAGTAATATTTTTCACATGGGTTAGAACGTAATTTAAATTCACTAAAGTACTGCCTTATGTATAAATGGTCATAGGTTTATATTGATAATTAATGACACCAATACATACCGTTTGTGATATAATTCAATTACCCAAGAAGACATTGTAAGTGAATTTGGTTTCAATAATTAGAAAAATAGTATCTTTGGGTTTTTACGTTAACAAGTAAATGCATTTGCATACAGCGTCATAGATTTAAAACCTTTCAAGTTGTGGAGCTTGTAGGGATGGGAGAGTGGCACCAGAGTGGCAGAAGCTACAGACGCTGATGTACACACACACACACACACACACACACACACCAACACACACACACACACACACACACACACACACACACACACACGATATTCAGTAAAATGGTCGACGAATACCAGGGAGTAATCATATACATGTTAGGCGTCTTTTTCGTTGTTGGAGTCAGGAATTCAAGTTTTGAAGAGAGACAGTTTCCATCATCATTAAAATGAAGCATAAAATGACCATACGACACAAAAATACAGCATGAAAATATAACATGAAATGTGATTTTCTAGGGGTTATAAAATCCCAACATCTTTACACTGTAGCAAGTATAAACTTTATATTAACACAGAAAAGGACATCGAAAAAGCTACATAATTTCTCCCTAACTAGACTCGTTCCAGGATTGACGTCACAGTCAAACCATGAACACAGAATACAGTGATGTGGTATGTCAGGAAATTTTTCAGTATCTGTAATTTTAAGCAGGTTTATATGCAGTGATTTAAGGCGGCAAAACACACTGGATATATTTCATCAGTGTCACAAACCAGATCACAAATATGAGTCAGTCCTTCTACTTCTCGACTAACTGGAGACATTGTTAACTTTCAATTCGTTTGCAACATCTTATCTATTAATCAGTTACCAAGAGCCACACAAGTCTCCTGAAGAAGTGACTGGTATCTATTCTATCCTTCATTATAATGTAAATTGTCATACGGAAATATATCTTTCATCTTTCATATCATACTCTTCTTAATTCTAGTTTAGTTGTTTAAAATTATATGTGGCATTTATCGTTTCATATTTAATGCTCGCTTACATTTCCCTTCTCTTTATATTTGTTTTTCAATAACCCAAACACAGACCAAATAAAACCTTGTCAGACCACACTCGCGAGATCCAGAGAGCACAAACAAAATAACCTCGTCCGCTCCCCCTCTCTTCCAACCCTATTCTATTCTATTCAGATCAATTCGCAGCCACGTACATTAGTAGAATTGATATGCAAATCGCTTACGGCCAGCGTCGATAAAAGTGGCGTTGTGTGCACCTCAAACGCTCCCTGCACGACACTTGGACCATGCCACCTCCAACACCGTAGAGCCATTTTCTTCTCCAGGAAGGTCTACGTCAGTTTGTTTACGTTCGGTTGGGTCGGGTTAGGTTAGGTTGGGTAGGGTTTGGTTGGGTCAGGTTAGATTAGGTTGGGTAGGGTTAGGTTAGGTTGGGTCGTGTTAGATTAGGTTGGGTCGGGTTAGGTTAGGTTGGGTCGGGTTAGATTAGGTTGGGTCGGGTTAGGTTAGGTTGGGTCGGGTTAGATTAGGTTGGGTCGGGTTAGGTTAGGTTGGGTCGGGTTAGATTAGGTTGGGTCGGGTTAGATTAGGTTGGGTCGGGTTAGGTTAGGTTGGGTCGGGTTAGATTAAGTTGGGTCGGGTTAGATTAAGTTGGGTCGGGTTAGGTTGGGTCGGGTTAGTTTAGGTTGGAAAAATACTTACAGAACGTTTGGAAACCTTTGTTAATCTTTTTATTAACAGATGAAGTTTCTTGTTGAAGGGTTTGCAGTCCTGAAGTACAAATCGATATCTGTATAGTAAAATTATTAAGCAATATCTTAGGTTTCGGTACAAATTTTAGACGAACGTGTTAAGATTATATATGGCAGAAAAAAACTCCCATTTTCTAAGAGATCGCTCATATTATATTTGGTCAGGGTGAGTTCGGTTGGTTTATGTTGCACTAAATTAAACCATGAATATTGTGAAAATAAACTTTGAATAAGAATCACAAGCAACTACTATAAAGTATTTCACAAACAGTGTCTCCCGGAACCAGATTTAATAGCAGCAAATTTTTATGGAGCTGTTTTATTCCAATGTGTTTGAAAGTAGGGGAATTGAAAAGGTGGATTGTGGCAGATGACTCCAGGAAGTTGTGTTATGAGAGACTGTAAGAACCACTTGGGGTAGAGAGCCGGTAGTGAGCTGACCTGGGAAGTGAACGAGTTGGATGAAGAGAAATGAGTATGATGAACAGAAATAGATAACTGGAAAGAAGAGTGACCTGGAGAGAAGAGTTGCAGAGAAATAGAGTAAGAGTGACAGAAGAAGAGTGAGAAATTGTAATTCTGTTGCTTCCTTGACTGGCTGCAGCCTGCTCTTAGAGGAGGTGAATAAGTGGAAGCATCATAAGAACAAGAAACATTTTGCACTAGTGAGAACACGAATACACTTTGGAATTATAAGGGCTAGTTTATGGCTTTATAAATCACTAGACTAGGACCTCAAATCGAACACACTTGGGGACTCTATATGTACTTTTATGGAAATGCGTGAAACCATGGCATTTAAACTGAGTACACTTGGGGACTCCACAGGCATGGATATGGTGTGGCAAGACTCGATGTTGCTTCTCTTACCTGCCCTCAGCTCAGGACACGTGCCCCTCAGGAGTCGTCATTGTGATTATTCTCAATGTCTTTCAAGAGGACATGAGGAAAGCGAGGTTGTAAGTGTGTGTGTGTGTGTGTGTGTGTGTGTGTGTGTGTGTGTGTGTGTGTTGAGATACTTTGGGGACGACTTAGCAATCCAGATCCATCACAAGTTCTTATGATTGTTTCGTCAAGTTTTCTCGTATTGAGTGACGTGTGAGTGTCACGGGTGAGCTTAGTGACGTGTGAATAGGACTGGTGAAGAGAGGGACCGATGGGTAAGATGGGTGACGTGAGCGTGTGTGGGAATAATGGGTGACGGGAGCGGGTGACGGAATATTGTAGATGGGTGACGTGAGGATGAGACGGAGTTGCGGTAGGATGGGTGAGATGAGTGACGTGAGGATGTGACGGAGTTGCGGTAGGATGGGTGAGATGAGTGACGTGAGGATGTGACGGAGTTGCGGTAGGATGGGTGAGATGAGTGACGTGAGGATGTGACGGAGTTGCGGTAGGATGGGTGAGATGAGTGACGTGAGGATGTGACGGGGTTGCGGTAGGATGGGTGAGATGGGTGACGCATGTATGAGGAAGAGGTGGAAAAGGAGAATGAAACAAAAGAGAAAAGTATGTGGTACAGAAGGAGAAAGGGGAAGAATGAGAAGGTAAGAAAAGTAAAAGGTTGCGCTGGAGGAGAGAGAGAGGGAAGAAAGGAGTATCACATATAAACTCCCAGTCAATCAAAAGAATGAGTAAAACAAGATTGAAGGAGGATGAGAAGGAAAAGGAGGAGGAAGAAGAGAAGGTGTAAGAAGGAGAGATGGGGGAGTAGGAAAAAGGAGGAAGAGGAGGAGGTGTAAGAGGGAGAGATAGTTGAGTAGGAAAAAAAAAAAAATTTGGATGTGGAGACTGGAGAGAGAGGAGTAGGAGGTGGAGATGGATGAAGGGATAGAAAACTAGAAGGAGAGAGCATTCTACATAACAATTACTATAGTCTCCCAACCAATCAAAAGTTGAGCAAAATAAGAGGTAGTGGAGGGAGGAGAATTGTGAGGAAGAGTAGGAAGAAGAATAGGAGGAAGAGGGGTAAAGAGGAGGAGGGGGGAGGGGGGGGGGCAGCTTATATAGTCTCCCAGTCAATCAAAAGATGAGCAAAACAAGAGGGAACACAACCCCCTCCCTCCTCCTCCTCCTCCACCTCCTCCTCCAGTAATCCGGTTATTATTCTCCCGGCATCGGAATGGGAACGAAGACGGAACCAATTGCTCTTTTATTTGGGCCGGATCCTATTACTGACGGTCGGTATCGGGGAGGCAGAGCGCTCCTGTGTGGCGTTTAATCGCTTTTCCATTCTCCGGAACCACTTCGGAGAATGATCGAATCAGTCGCCCGCGAAAAGATAACGCCGGAAAAACAACATGGCATAGTCTTGAGAAGTTGTCCGCCAGGGGGATGGGAAGGTGGGTGACTGGGATTTGTTATTGTTGTTGTTGTGGTTATTATTGTTGTTGTGATGGTGGTGGGTGAGGGGGATTTGTTGTTATTGTTGTGGTTTTTGTTGTTGTTGTGATGGTGGTGAGCGAGGGGGATTTGTTGTTGTTGTGGTTATTATTGTTGTTGGTTTTAATGGTAGTGGGTGGGTGAGGGGGATTTGTTGATGTTGTTGTGTTTATTGCTGTTGATATTCTTGTTGTGATGGTTGTGAGTGGGTGGGTGAATGGGATTTGTTGTTGTTGTTGTTGTTGTGGTTGGTTGTGATCGTGGTGGGTGGGTTAGTGAGAGGGATTTGTTGTTGTTGATGGTGGGTCGTGGTGAATAGGGTTGATATTATTGTTGTGGTTGTCGGTGATGGTTGTAATGAGTTTGGTTGTAGTTGTTATAAGGGTGGTGGTGGTTGTAATGAGTTTGGTAGGAGTTGTTGTTAGGGAGGTGATGGTTGTGATGATTGTAGTAAGTGAGGGTAGTGGTGTGTTGGTAGGTGTAGTGAGGGTGGTGGTGTGTTGGTAGGTGTAGTGAGGGTAGTGGTGTGTTGATAGGTGTAGTGTAGTGGTGGTGGTGGTGGTGAAGTAAGTAGTGCTGTCTTCGTTAGGAGTGATAATGATAATGATGATCATGTTTATGACGTGGTTATTGATATATGATGACGATATTGTCCTTGTTCATAAAAATAATAGTGATTCTGTTGTTAAGAACTAAAACTTTACAAACACCTGGCTGTGATGTGGGTTATATAGGTAAGGGGTGCGAGGGTAATAGTGAAGACCATCAGTTGAGGAATTAATTAAGTAGGATGGCCTCATAGAAAATTAAGGTGTATTTGTATATATAATTTATTTTACATCGCCTTACTTGGAACGTATGCAATTATTGTGTCTTTCCACTCCTCCGCACTCCGTTCTCTCTCTCTCTCTCACTCTCTCACTCTCTCTCTCTCTCTCTCTCTCTCTCTCTCTCTCTCTCTCTCTCTCTCTCTCTCTCTCTCTCTCTGTCTCTGTCTCTGTCTCTGTCTCTGTCTCTGTCTCTGTCTCTGTCTCTGTCTCTGTCTCTGTCTCTGTCTCTGTCTCTGTCTCTGTCTCTGTCTCTGTCTCTGTCTCTGTCTGTCTCTCTCTCTCTTGTTTGTCACATCTATGCCCTTGCCTTCATCCCATCCTTCTTATCCTCCATCATTATCCTCACATCCACCCTTCCAGATTGTCTTTCTGTCGGCTGCTTCCCAATCCCCCTCCAACTCCCTCCTCCTCCACCCACTGTTTTTTTCCTTCAGTCTCCTCTAAAGTATGTTTCACGGTGGCCTATCTCAGGTTTCATGCGTCAACCAATCTGTTTGTACGATGGGAAGCATAGAAGTAAAACTGACTAGAAACGAAGGATGAAGAACATAATATTATAATACATCAATGCTCCCTTTTATTCTTTAACTTCCTCCCCTTCCCTTCCCTCCCCCTCCTTTCCCACAACCATTCCGTCCATTCAGTCTTTCCTCCCTCCATGATTACCCAGAATTAACCTACTTCCTCAACCCGGACAACCAAATGCTGGCAAATTCAGAGAGAATATGTGTTATTTTTATTGTGTACTTTACTTTCAACACCACATCAATTGCTCGTATGGTGTAACTAGCAGAACTCGTCAGCTTCTGATCAGAAATCCCTTTGTCCGCACCATAAAGCCTGACATACATTGTTCCATCATGTCTACTGTACAACAACGAAGTAGATGTAACGTCATGCTTATAGAATATTAAAAGCAAGATAACCAATTATATTCTATAACATTATGGCATATGTTGTACTGTGTATGTTTACGGGCCGGCACGGCCAGTGAACAGTGTTTTATATATATATAGATATATATGGTGTGTTTGTTCGTTTGTGTGCGCTGGAAGGTCACACGAGAACACACACAGAAGGGGCGGTGGGCTGTGGGTGGTGTCGTGTGGTTCCATTTTTTTACGAGAGAGGGCGTGCAGTTAGTCAAGGTAATGGTGGCTGGGGCTGCCGTGTCGGGTTGGCGACAGCGCCCCGGGGAGAGATACGAGATGCTACACGCGACCCAAACTACCATCAATACATACACTATATAATTATGTCCCCTTCCCACCACACCCTCCCTCCAGTCGCTGCATTTAGTGCCTTGGGGTATATTTTGAATTAGGCTTTATGTTAACCCATTGACAACGGGGGTTGTCCTTGACATAGTATTAAATCGCCTTGCGTTCGTCTAAACAAATATTCTCAGAAGTGAATGGTTTCGTGTGAACTGCTAGATGTAGAGTTTTACCTTTAATTGGACACCATTAGTACTAACTTCGATTAGGGAAGAATAAGTTGTATGATGATATATAATAATTTCATATGATGCTATTTTGAACATAACGCAAATATTAACTCATCAAGAATCACATGAAAACGGGACTGGGTATGATGAGGAAACTGAGCAGGGTATGGTTCTTCCGGAAAGTGACCTGGGTAAGGTGAGTGGAGGGGGGGAATTGTGAGCAGGGAGGAGGGGGCTAAGTTGTCAACATTAGGAGCAGAAACAAAGTCCTGAGTTGTGTTGGAAAGGGGGAGATGGGGCTGGGAGAGGTAAGCAGTGGGGTAGTGGGGGCAGGGTTAGGAGAGAGAATAAGGGGGGACCACATGAATAAGATGGGGTGGACGTAGAAGGGAAGGGGGCAAGTATAGGGAAGAGGGGAGGGGGATAACTAATTGGGGCAAAGGGAGAGAGGGGTTGGGGGAGGAGGCAAGCATGGAAAAGGGGAGGGGGGGGGGCAAGGGGAGAGAGATGCCATGGGAGGAGGCAAATAGGGATAAGGGGAAGGGAGGGGGTTAGGATGGGGACAAGGAGAGGGGAGTTAATATGAGTGGCAAGGAGAGTGGGATAGATATAGGGGGGGGGGACAAGGGGAAAGAGAGGCTAGGGGAGGAGGATAGGTATAGGGGGGGGGCAAGGGGAAAGAGAGAGGCTAGGGGAGGGGGATAAGTATGTGTTGGGGGGGGGGAGGGGGGGTGACAAGGGGAGGAGAGCCAAGACAGAACGACATAAACCCAAGGAGGAACCGTAAACTCAGGCCATCCAATACCGAGTCGCAAGAAAACAAGACAAGTAATCGTCGTTTAATCAAAATAACTGGCGGCGTCCGGCAGCAACAGCGCTCGTAAATCCACGCATGGCCACGAACAAGCCAACTAGGTGGTTTGATTGTCCCGATTTGTAGCGACGGGAGAGACGGGTTGGGTCGGAGCGGGGCGGGACAGGCACTTTATTCCCAAATCTCTTATTGCTTGAGGAAAAAAATATAAAGAATAAAACAAATGCTGCTTTTTCAATTTTCAGAATGTTCAAGTTCACTGTGTTTTGTTCTTATGTGATTAATTTTATTAGAATCTTAGTTGACATGATACTCTAATTTTCCTCATCTTCGGTTTGATCATCTGTATGAATCTCACTGACTGACTGACTGACTGATACGAGCCAATACTTTTAATAATTGATAATCCAGATTAAGAAAATATCAACACAAAATTGTGATAGACGCCACATGTGCGATCCCGGAGTGTAAACGCGCTAATCGTATCCTAATCTAATCTGACTTGATCCAAATTAACCTGACTTACCTTAATAAAACCAAACCTAACCAACACAACCTAAACCAAACCAAGTCAAATTTAAAATAGCCAAACCCAACCCTCCCTTAATAAAAAAATATAAAATAAAATAAAAGAAAACACGTATGAAAATGAATAATCAATGCAAATCTAAAAACAAAACAAAAACCTATGTCACACGAGACCAAACCTGAGTGATGTAAAGATATAGAAGTCCCCCTCCCTGTACCCTGAGAGACTTGAGTAGACCGGGACGCAGGGGAACAAATCGTGGTCCAACTGAGTCACGGCGTCGTTAGGCCAGGCGACCCCAGCAGGTTCCTTTTGGTGTGTGTGTGTGTGTGTGTGTGTGTGTGTGTTATTGGTAGGTGATTGTTGCTTAGTTTGGGCGAGGAGGGCGGAGATGCTGAGTAAGGCAGGCAGGAAGATTGGAGAACGAACGCATGGCAACACACACACACACACACACACACACACACACACACACACACACACACACAGACACAGACACAGACACAGACACTTACATACACGCACACACACACACACTCACACACACACACACACACACACTCACATACACACACAGACACTCACACACACACACACACATACACACACACACACACACACACACACACACACACACACACACTGCAACGCTGCGACACCCCAACAACAACAACACATGATGGGTCGAGTTGATTTGACGCCCCATCTCTCCAGGGTCCCCAAGGAGGTCCCCCAGCGGTGCCTCTTATTACCGACACTCCACCCAACTCCACTTTGGTTCACATTCCTAGTCGCTTGGGTACGGGTTTCTAGATATCCAAAAAGAGTAGTGTTCTTGGTTGTATGGCTGAGTTTGTAGATATCAGAAGTAATAGTCTAGGATGTATGGTCGGATTTGTAGATACCTATCCGATAAAGTGATCATAGTTGCCTGGTCGGTTTTGTAGGTATCAGAAGTAGTGTTTTAATTGCTTGGTTGGGTTTCTCGATATATGAAATAGTGTAATATTATTCTTGATTGCTTGAATGTTTTACTATTTAGCACAAGACCTCCGTCGTAGCCAAGATTCGATTTATCACACCTTTTGGTCTTTGGAGGGTTTGAGAACCCTTAGCGCTTTGTCCGGACGGGAGACGTATTCACCAAGATTGGATGGAATTATATTAGGTTAGCTTATGTTAGAATAGGTTAGGGTAAATTAGGTTAGGTTAGAATAGGCTCGGTTCTGCACTGTTACTTATTAATAGTTCTGTTGATCCGGTTTGGTTGGGTTGTATCAATTCGTATAAACAGATCTATGGAAACCTATAATATTTATAAAGGTAGCATCCTCTACACACCACAAACGCTCACAGCACCAGTTACCAAAAGAGTACAACAACCACTTCATACACAGTTTCAATTCTAAACAATTCAAAATGTAAGACGTACAAAGCAATATCTACATCATATTATTGTATACTTTGCTTCACCAATTCTGTACGAAACAAAGGAGGCAGCATTGACGAAGACATGAAGGTATCAGAGAGGAAGGTATGTAAGGCAACAGAGAGACAGAGAGACAGATGAGCAGCAGGGAGACAGCCAATAGAAAACTGAAGGGCATAGTATCAGTATAGGAGACAATCAGAGAGAGAGAGAGAGAGAGAGAGAGAGAGAGAGAGAGAGAGAGAGCAAAGGGAGGCAGGCAGGACCCACGACCGAGCATTAAAAGTGTTTCGCTACATTGAGTGAGGAACACCCTTCGGCCCCCACCTGATGCCTCGCTCAGTCACCAGCAAAACTTTCTACCTCCCGACCCTTCCCCTCTTCACTGATACTTCTCCTCACTCTCCTCCTCCCCCTCATCCTCACTTCCGTTCTCCTCCTCACTTTCATCCTACTCCTCATTCTCCTCTGCTTTTCCATTTTCTTCTTTTCATTTTACTGTACCTATTTCGTGTACGTTTAAAAAGTGTTATTATTTACTCGTTCTCCTTAATTTTCTTTTATCTCTTCCTTTCTTACCACTTGATTTTCCATATTCTCTTCACTCTCTCTCATTTTCAATATTAAGGTTCCCTGGCTGATACTATACTGTCAAATTAAGTATGCATTCAGGTGACCTATACTCTATCAATCTGAACTAGATAAGCCCCTTGACAACCAGTTATTTCTAAGCAAATTTATATCGAGTTGTTATGGTGAAGGTTTAAAAAAGACATTGATGAGGAAGTGGTCCATCGAAATTTTTTTGGCTTTAATGTGCTTTATTGTATTCTTGTATAATGAAATCGTGTGCAGTTGGACATTACATAACGTCACAACAAACGGCATTACAGTTAACTAGCAAATCCCAGTTTTAGTCAGTAAATCAATGTGCTGCATAGTAAGCTTCGTACGTACAGGAGAAAAAAAAATGTGTGTCATGTGGAAAGCCAGGTATATGTTTATGCATCAGTATTAATATCAGAATACATTAATACCCTGGTGGATGATATCATAATAAACGACATGAAACTATATAGCACGTGTGATTTTTTTTTTTTTTTTTTTTTTTGTAGCTGTTAGTACATGTCCACAGCCGATATCAGTATGATGTGCTTACTCCTCAGATTCGTGACTTGGACCAATATGCACGGTTACTTTTTAAGGTATCGGCTGGTAAAACTTGCCGTCGCATAGAAGAACGAATTTAGACATGACCGCCTCAAAACTCTCGTGATAGGACAATTTTTTCACAGGACAGACGGGGAAAACAGACGACAATCAACCAGACAAGCAAATAATCAGAAAAGTAAGTATCTAGGCAGACGGTATAGTATTAAATTGCATACAGCCCTGTGCATGTGTGTAAATGTATGTGCCTATGTGTGTCTTGACTGAGTGTGTGTATGTGTGCATGCGTGTAAGAGAGAGAGAGAGAGAGAGAGAGAGAGAGAGAGAGAGAGAGAGAGAGAGAGAGAGAGTGTGTTAGAGTTAGGAGGGAGAGTTTGGGGTTGCTACCGTCTCCCCGTGCCAGCCACCTCTGGGACCACCCCCTCGTCTCGTTTGTTCTAAGGTACGGCTCAATTCGTTCCAGTGATTTGGGTTGATCAATTTTTCCATTCCTGTTTCCTATGCAGTATTCAAATTCGGCAGCGGCAGGGCCATTACCCAGACACAATTCCATTAGGTGAGGCCGTCTTCCCAGGCCGCGCGTGTGGGGTGTTTCATATGTTAACAGCGAGGGGAATTTACTTTAAGACCTCCTCCTCCTCCCCTTCACCTCACTTCCTGGGTGCTGAGAGAGGTAGGTAGGTAGGTGGCGGGGGTTGACACTCTCTCCCTCCTCCTCCTCTCTGTTGTTCTCTCCTCCTTATCTCTGTTTCATTTTATCTCTCATTCTGTGTTTACTCATTTTCTCATTCTGTCCTGTTCTATCGTATTCCTTGCCGGTCGTCGTGCCTTTATTACCTCCGCCAACGTTAAGCTTACAGATGCTAAACTCTCTTTGCCACACGACTGAAGAACTGAACAATTCCAAGCAAACGAGTATAGAAGAATATGAGTGTGCATTTCGGCCATCATCACACCTCTTCCCCTCTGTTCCCGAGCACTAGTATGAAGGGACGACAATGACGCTGGTGATGGTAGTGTAGATCAGGGAAGGTTGAAGGTCTTGATGGTATTGGTTATGTCAACACAGATGACAACGAGTGTAAGATGGTGATGGCAATTGTGATGCCAATAGTAAGGTCGTAAGGGGAAACACTGGTACGCATGACATACCTTAGATAAAGAATAGTTATGTTTATTGTGATACAGATAATGATGGTGTTATTATATGACGTGTGTGTGTGTGTGTGTGTGTGTGTGTGTGTGTGTGTGTGTGTTTGAGGGGGGATATATATTCTGGTGTAATACATGTGCATATGTGAGAAAGGTGAGAAGTATAAGTATAAATCTTGCTTTAATATTCGCAACTTTGAGGTGAAACAGAACGAAAGGGCCAAAGTTATATCCAATTCGTTTGAGATGTCTAGACATAATACGTTTGAAGAGGCATAAATCTCTAAAGAGGGAAAAATATCGATAACGAGAGAGTGTTCCAGAGGTGAACAGTTGTGCATATAAAAACTCGTGAGAATCTGCCAACACACGATGACCTGGATATGTGAGTCTTGGCTCAGTACACGAAAAGAGCCATGATGTGATATTGATAACCACTCATATAATAAAATTCGTGGATATTACCTAATTTATATAGTGTGATGTT
The DNA here is from genome assembly GCA_033782935.1 of Petrolisthes cinctipes. Taxonomy (NCBI): domain Eukaryota; kingdom Metazoa; phylum Arthropoda; class Malacostraca; order Decapoda; family Porcellanidae; genus Petrolisthes; species Petrolisthes cinctipes. Next base: position 46,440 of record JAWQEG010007626.1, read on the forward strand.
GTTAGCTTAGATTGAGTTATGAAATAATTTGTGGTTGTTATTGAGGAAATGAACTGGAGATGCACTGCGGCTGTCACTAATCATTGAACCATAATTATATATATTTTATTTGAAATTGGTGAATGTAATTAATAAGTGGAAAATACTACATGAAAGAATGACAGATAGATAAAATATAAATGGACTGATAAATAAAGACAGTGTAGGTAGAAAGAAGAAAGAAAGACAAGATAAAGGAGAAGAATTAACACAGGACGATAAACTTTACACTAGGCACATAATAGGCTGCCCTGAGCACCTTGCCACATGCTGTACAGATGGCCAAGTAAGAAACGAGTACGTCTTGATAGAAAAGAAACACGTGTATATACAACAAGCGCAAGAAGACACATACTGATTGAGTGTAAACATAGAGACTAGAAAGAGGAGATATAATAAGCAGCGTCTTGATACAAATGATCACGTGTATATACAATAAGCGAGAGAAGACACATACAATACTGACTGAATATAGTGGCGACAAAATAATATAAAATGAATATACAGGTGCATTATAAGACAAGCGTAAGAAAACACATACATACAATACAGGTTGAAAGTAGTGGCGGGCGACAAAGGAACATATACACACATATACATATATATTCAAATAAAGTTTTCAATATTGGTGGTGCGAGGCTGGTGGGAGAGTGCCTGCCTGCCTGCCTGGAGGAGTGAGTGGCTGCGGCCCTGCATTATGCCCACGGATTGGCTTCAGTAATAAAATTTGTGTGCAGCCTCCACCGCCTCCGTCTCCGCCATATTTCAGGTGGTCGACATTCCCCCTCCCTTCCCCCCCCCCCCCACAACACACGCCTTCACTACCACCACCATCACCCCCTCCCCCTCCTCGCCACGTTCCCTAAGGTTGTCAATTTAGCGGTTTATCTACGACTGTTTTTTTTACGTTTGCAGTGTTGGTGAGTATTTTACGAGCAATGGAATTGATGGTGATATTTCTACGTGCACGAAAACTATCGCTATACCTATAGACTTATCAGTAACGTTCATACTGTACAAATATCAGAAGTTTACATGAATGGCCGAAGAAAAACAGCAAAGTCGACATCAGTACTTTGAAGTTGGTGGTCCCAGTCCTTACCCAAACCCCTTCCCGTTTCATCTCTCCTTCCCACTTTCTTCCCAGGTTTCTCACAATATAGTACAGTTGCTCTCACTCCCGTGTTTACCACCTAGTGTTGTCAGTCTTCCTCTCACTTGGGTAGAAGGGGTAATATAATCTATCGATGTTGAATTTGGACTATTTCAGGAAACTTCAAATTGGCCAACATTATTTTACTGCCCTTAAGGACCCTGTGATCGTGTATGGGAATTGGAGGCTTCTAACTCCGCTTGCCTATGCCACGAAACACGTTTCTTCTCAATAGCTGGTGTTTCGTGGCAATATTTGAAGGACTCGTTTACCTCCAATTTTCTGACTATATCACAGGATCCCTTAAGGGACATGTGGTGTTAATTGTTGTTGGGGAACTGACGGCTATTAATTCTTCCAAACATTGCCACAAAACAGAAATCCTCAGTAAGGATTTATATGAGGACAGAAAGAAATGCTGCCTTTCCCTTTACCGACAAAATCCTACAGACCCTCCTAACCCTGTGTGTTACGCTTGTCTTATAATGCACCTGTATATTCATTTTATATTATTTTGTCACCACCATAATTATTCAGTCTGTAATGTATTGTGTTTTCTTTCGCTTGTTGTATATACACGTGATCTAAATATGTGCTACTACTTTATGGTACAGTTAGTAGCAATCAGTAGCCTTCCTTTTATCGACAAAATCACAGTCCCTGAAATCACACGCGCTCTGTTACAATTCTCGTGATGTATTACGAGATAATGTGTATTGATTTGTATACAGAAAATCTGATGAATTAAACATTAACACTCCCTTACCGAAAATCTAATTCCGCATAACTGTCCAGGGTAATAATTATTTGGAACTGATCTTAGTAGATTTGGCAAACACACGTGTGCGAAAATGGAAGGGCCCTGTGATTGTGTATGGAAACTGGAGGCTTCTAATTCCACCTTGACTATGCCGGCCACGAAACAAACTCCTTCCATATAGGTGGTGTTTCGTGGCAATATTTGAAGGACTCGTATATATCCAACTTTCTGACTATATTACATGGT
>JAWQEG010007627.1:0-14679 GCA_033782935.1 Petrolisthes cinctipes
TCATCATTCTTACCATCATCATCATCATCATCACTGTCATCATCATTATCACTATCATCATTCTTACCATAATCATCATCAGTGTCATCATCATTATCACTATCATCATTCTTACCATCATTATCATCATCATCACTGCCATCATCATTATCACTATCATCAATCTCTTTATCATCACTGTCATCATCATTCTTACCATCATCATCATCATCATCATCATCGTAGTCATTGTTTGCTCACTCTGGAATAAAGGCTTCTCCCTACGATTTCCACTTCCCTCTGTTTGCTGTTAGTCTAAGCTATTATTTTCAGTTCGCCCCAGAGGATTCAATTATCTCATTTCTCCACCTGGCTCTCTGTCTACCAAGGCTTTTCGTTCCATCATTGCGCTGCCCTATTATCACTCTCGTTACTTTCCATGTATTATCACTTGTACCAAATCAAATATATTATACCAACACTCCTTCATAATTATACTGAGAGAGTGTTAGTATATTCTGTATTATGACCTGCCCGATTGCATCATTTTTTTATATAATATTGCGTAATCAAATTAACTATAAATTTCGTTTGTAAAATTAATGTGCTCGTATAATTAACCCACACTGCAAGAAGGATAACAGGGTGTAAAAACCATTCCATCAATTTTTCTTTTACTAATATTTAAGTTAATAAGACAATGCCAATTCAGGGCCCAATCAATTATAACTTTTCTCTCCGCTTTCACGCCTGACTTACCAAATCATTTTTCCCACCACCGCCTGTTTCTCAAAGTTACATACGACATTTTCCTTCGTGTGAAAATTTTTACTGTTCCAAGAGACAATTCTGGATACAGGGAAATAGAAACCGGTCATAATTATATAGGTACCAAACACCTTTATCCCTTTTCAGTCAAATTATTTTTTATTAAGTCAACACATTACCATTTTAGGGATAATATTTTTTTAAGACATTAGAAAGGCGCTTTATAAATGATTAAACTTCATTGACTCAAATAAAACAGAACATTAAAATTATTGACCTCTTCAGTACAAAACATCGAACAGTGATTTAAAACTTATAATAAAACCCCGAGTTATTCAAATATTACGTATCTCTCGTCATTTTTCATATTCCTCCTTTTTTTTTTTTTCTTTACTCATCTTCCTTTCCTATAAGTAACTTAATCGATAATAATTGGACATCTTCTATATTCCTCTTTATTGATCACTATTCTCCTCTCTTCATTCTCTACTTTTCTCCCTTTCCTCGTACTCTTTACTCCTCTTCCCTCGACTCACCTCCAACTCTCCAAATAACTTGAATAGTCTCTCCACTTTACCACTCCTCCTCCTCCTCCTCCTCCACAAATCCCAACACTCCACCAGGGCACTCCTCTTATTCGTCTTCAGTTCTCCTTCACCTCATCTCCATCTCTGCCAGGGTTAACCTCCTTCCCACTCCTCCTGCCTCTCTCTCTCTCTCTCTCTCTCTCTCTCTCTCTCTCTCTCTCTCTCTCTCTCTCTCTCTCTCCAACTCTAATTCATTCACTCTTTACCAGTTAAGGGGATAGTATACTGTTGGTAAATCTGGAGCAAAAAAATTATTCCTCCAAACTATTCCAAGCAACAGAACACCATTATTTTTCTTTATTTGGTCCTGTTTCCTGGCATATGTTGGAGGAATCAAGGTGCTCCAATCTTTCAAAAGTATACTGTCCCCTTAAAATATCCATCTAAACCCCTACACCAACTCTCCTCTCCATCTCTACTCTTGTTCACTTTCTTTCCAATTTACTCCTCTGCCCTCTTCTCTACCCTCTCTTCTCTTCTTTACTAAAACTAACTCACTCTCTCCCTCAACCTCTTCTTCACCACCCCTCCCTCACCCTACCTCCACCTCTCTCTCCTCCACAACTCTCCCATGCACCTCCACCTCTTCCCCACCAACTCTTTATTTTTTATTTCCTTTCCTACAACCAACTCTCTCTCTCTACATTCTCATCTACCCCTCATCACCCCACCTCCATCCCTCCTCCACAACCCTCCCCCCCCCCCTCCACCTCTTCTCCGCTTTCTTTCCTCAACTTTGGTCCCCCCGTAACCCTCTTCCAGCCCCTAACGCCTGGCTGAAGTAGGATAATCACCTATAATGAGCTTGGGTTCTGTTTCCTCACCGTTCATTCCCCTATATACTTTTTCTCTCGTCCTAACAATTTTATTCTGGGGTTTTCTCACGCTTTTTTCCCTCTTATTCTTTTCCCTCTCTCTCGCCATCTCTCTCTCATCTACACACACACAAACACACACAAACACAAACACACATATATATATATATATATATATATATATATATATATATATATATATATATATATATATATATATATATATATATATATATATATATATATATATATATATATATATTCTATCTCTCTCTCTCTCTTTCTCTGTCTCATCTACACACACATACACACGCGCATAATTATATTCTCTCTCTCTCTCTCTCTCTCTCTCTCTCTCTCTCTCTCTCTCTCTCTCTCTCTCTCTCTCTCTCTCTCTCTCTCTCTCTCACACACATACAGCTTTCTTTAATATAAATATTCGATGCTGTTCGTTCTGTTTTCATTTTAGTCTCTTACACTTCCTACCATTCATATACATTCCTTATTCACTTCAACCTACTACATTCTTCTCTTCATTCCTCATGCGACTCCCTGCCATGATAACACTACATTCTTATTATTATTACATCTCCCCTCATCATTCTCCTTCTATTCATATTTTTTATTCATATAATTCTTTCATCCTTTTGACTACCCATATCCTTCTACTCTTATTCTTCATTCGTTTCATTATTACACATTTCCTATTTCTTCTCCTGACAATCCATATTATTCTTCTACTATTGTTATTCCTCATTCGTTTCATTATTACTGTACATCTTTCTTCTTCCTACTGCTAACTGACAATCAATATCCTTCTATATCCTTTTTCTTCATGTTTGACCGAAAAATTAGTTCCTTCCTCATCTTTATTTACTCTGCATGTCCTTCGCTCATTGGGTTCCTTAAGCTTTTTCCTTACCCCTGGCTCTCTCTCCTTCCCTCTTCTTTCCACTTTTCATCTTCCACTCTCCCATCTCAATATTTACACTGTGGCTCACCGCGGTGGGAGGCGGCACAAGAAGAAGAAGGGGGCAAACAGAATTAAAGGCTTGACTTCCCTCCCTCAAACACTAATATTGAGGTGTGAGGTGATAATCAATATTTTAGGTTATGACCAAATGTTGTTCTGTTATAGTTACTTACTGAAAGATCTGCCCATTATTATTGCTTCTGTTACTGTTGTTAATATTGTAAGTATAATAAATTGTTCTGTTCGCTGTCCATACACACACCAACTAGAGATCCATGGGGACACAAAAATGTTTTCAATCATAATTTCCCTTAGACATAATTAGCCCAACTTCAATATATATATATATATATATATATATATATATATATATATATATATATATATATATGCAAATAAATCACTTGGTGGCACGTATATATATATATATATATATATATTTATATATATATATATATATACCTTTCTTTCTTGTTCTCTTTTAATTCACTTCTCTGCGTCTTCCTTTTCTACTCAAGATCCTAATCCTTGAGACCCGGTATAAAGCAGCATTCTTTCCAATAGCATTAAATCCCAGGAAGTCTTATGTTGTCAAGTAGGGCTAGCACGTCTTATGAAAGCCTCTAAGGGAGAATTTCAAGGAAAATGAATATTACGGAGATCTGAATAGTGAATAGTGAAGAGAGAGAGAGAGAGAGAGAGAGAGAGAGAGAGAGAGAGAGAGAGAGAGAGAGAGAGGAGAGAGAGAGAGAGAGAGAGAGAGAGAGAGAGAGAGAGAGAGAGAGAGAGAGAGAGAGAGAGACTACAGTTGAACTGGAGAAGAATTACGATATGGAAAGAACAAAACGAGAAAAACAAGGCCGATTTATGAAGGGCGATGAATATAAAGGAATGAATGGGAGAAAGAGTTATGTTATGAGAAAGAAGCAACGTCGCCGAGAGAGCCAGTGCAAAACTTCAAACACAGCCAGGGACGTATGAACAAATACAGTCACTAACAAAAGCTCTAATTCTCAAGCCCACCACACCAACAAAACCCTGAGAATGAAGAGATTTAAGTCCTAAACCAATACGACTAGAAGAACATTAAGTGTGCATATATAGAACAAGTACAATTTCTAACAAAAGCTCTACTGTAATTCTCAACCCTCCACCACATCAACAAAACCTTAAGAATGAAGAGATTTAAAGCTTATACAGATACGACTATATAAACATTGAGTGTCTATTGAGTGTCTATAGTCCAGTCACTAAACAAAACCTTTAATTCTCAACCACCCATCCCACACCAATCCTAAAACCTTGAGAGTGAAGATATTAGAATTGAGGCTTAAGGGGGGGAAGTTTTGTGTTGGTGAATCTGGAGCAACTGAATCCTCCAAACTATTCCAAGCAACAGATCACCATTATTTTTGTTAATTTGGTCCTGTTTTCTAGCATACTTTGGAGGAATCAAGGCACTCCAATGTACCAAAAAAGAATTACCACCTTAATTAATCCGATACGACGAGAAGAGCATCGAGAAACTATAGATAATTAATATGGAACAAAACCTTTAATTGCCAACTCCCACTCCCGACCCCATAACATTGAGTGTAAAGAGAATTATTATTATGACTTTGAAACCGACAAGACGAGAAGAACATGGAGTGTATTGTATGTATAGAAATTATTAATGAAGACCACATTTATGTTTTTGCCTTATCACGTCTGAACTCTACCCATTGTTGTAAGTCGGTCTTGGTCAGGTGGGAATATAAACATTTTTGCCTGCAACTGTGTGGATACAAGAGGAGAGGACAGGAGAGAAGAGGAGAGGAGGAGAGGAGAGTAGTCAGGGAGAAGGGTAGGGAGGGGAGGGGAGGGAAAAGAATAGAGGATGGGAGAAGAGAAGAGAAGAGGAAAGGAGGATGGGGGAAGGGATGGAAGTGAAGAAGAGAGGGGAGAAAAAAAGAGGAAAGGAGAGGAAAGGCGGAAAGGGGAAGGGAGGGAAGAGGAGAGGTCGGCTGGAAAAATACCAGAGATAAGAGGACGATTTGTGTGTACGGACGGACTTGGAGGAGGAAGAGAAGAGGAGAGAGAAGGGGAGAGAAAAAGAGGAGGGAAACTGGAGGAGGGGAAGAGGAGGAGGAAGAGGAAGAAGAGGCTCTGAAAATAGGAGAGAGGCAAAAGGCAACATGTAGAGAGGAAGAAAGGAGCGAAGAAAAGCGGACAGAAGGAAGTTAGGAAAGAATCACATGGCAAACGAATGATAGAAAAAGGAATAAAAAGTTTGGGAGGAAGGAATGGAAGAACAGGAAGAGATAAGAAAGGAGGACCAAAAGGCGAAGGAAAAGAAAGTCTACATAAGAAACTGAAGTGGAGAAGAAACGAAGATCAAAAGAGAGAGAGAGAGAGAGAGAGAGAGAGAGAGAGAGAGAGAGAGAGAGAGAGAGAGAGAGAGAGAGAGAGAGAGAGAGAGAGAGAGAGAGAGAGGAAAATGTAAGAGGGAGGGAGAGGAGGGAAGGAGAGAAGCCTTGTGATGGAGACCTCTCAAACATTGGGTACACGCTCCTACCTCCTCATGACTCCTGTGTACACTTCTCTTTTATGTACACACACACACACACACACACACACACACACACACACACACACACACACACACACACACACACACACACACACGCATTCTCTTTCATTTTTTCTTTCTCAATGTGTTCTATTTATCAATTTTTCTTCCATCTACATATTTCTCTATTTACCCATCCATCCATCTGTCTATCTCTTTATCTATCCATCATCCCATCCATCTATCTATCTATTTCTTTATCCATCCATCTTCCCATCCATCTATCTCTCTATCTCTTTATCTATCCATCTTCCCATCCATCTATCTCTCTCTCTCTTTATCTATCCATCTTCCCATCCATCTAATATATCTATATCTACATCTATCCATCTTCCCATCCATCTATCTATCTATTTCTTTATCTATCCATCATCCCATCCATCTATATTTCTATCTCTTTATCTATCCATCTTCCCATCCATCTAATATATCTATATCTACATCTATCCATCTTCCCACCAATCAATCAATCTACCAATATATCCATCTACCCAAGTATCAGTTTATCATTCATATCCATATGTATCGTTCCAGCTATCCATCTATCTATCAATCTATTTATTTATCTATCCAACTATCTTATCTCTGTTTATCACTCTATCCATCTTCGAGGCAGCCAAAGAAGACGACATACTTGACTTGAACCGAGGGCCTGCTTGCTTTACATCGACAGCAAGAGTGATGCTCAAATATGCTATGCAAGTTGGACTATTTTATTCACCCGAGGACATCACTTGCTTCTTTCACTCACTCACTCACTGGCTCACTCGCTGGCTCACTCATTCATTCATTCACTCACTCACTTGGTCGCTCACTCACTGCACAGACTTTTTATTTTCATTATTTTATTTATTTTTTTTTTTGAATGCGCACACTCCTCTTCAGTTTCTCTTGTGATCTTTTTATTATGTGCCCTAAAGATTTTTGACACCTTGAGCGACCTGACATTTTGAAGAGTTCGTAACACCACGACGACGATTACTGTAATATCGTTGGGTTTCTTTCAGTATGTTAATGTTGAAGGCTTAGATTTGATTAGAGAAGGTTAGATTTGAGGATGAAAGAATACCGCCGCCCAAGGACTGGGAGACACTGTATTGGTAGGACGAGGGAGAAAGTGCCAGAGGTGGGTGCAAGGGACAGCAAGCACGAGGGAAACGAAAGTGAAGGAGGGACAGCATGCACGAGGGAAACAGAAGTAAAATAGGGACAGCATGCACGAGGGAAACAGAAGTGAAATAGGGACAGCATACAAGATAAAACGGAAGTAAAGGAGGGACAGAATGCACGAGGGAAATGGAAGTAAAGGAGGGACAGAATGCACGAGGGAAATGGAAGTAAAATAGGGACAGCATGCACGAGGGAAACGGAAGTAAAGGAGGGACAGAATGCACGAGGGAAATGGAAGTAAAGAAGGGACAGAATGCACGAGTAAAACGGAAGTAAAGGAGGGACAGAATGCACGAGGGAAATGGAAGTAAAGGAGGGACAGAATGCAAGAAGGAAATGGAAGTAAAGGAAGGACAGTTCAGGATGGATGTTTATGTTGTATTATTATATTTGTGCATGATGCGGAACTGAAGGGGGTCGTACCAGTATCATTTCTCTATTTATTGTTTTTATTTATATACATTTATTTATTTATCATTACGACTACATTTTACCGGGCAATATTCTTTCCTTCCACAATACAGCGTCCTATTATAGTTTCTGTATTTCACTATTTGCTTTGATATCGTTATGTTTACTTGCTTGTCCGTGTGCTTGCCCTTCCACTCTTACAATCACAACGCAGCTTTCAAGTTTCTCTATTTCCTCATTTGCTTTCTTTGATACCGTAATGTTTGCTTGTTCGTGTGCTTGCTCTCTCTCTTGCTTCCAGAATAGAGAGTCCTAGATTTTTGCATTTCCTTATTTGCGATGATATCGTTATGTATGTATGTTTGCTTGCTTGTTCATGTGCTTGTTTTCTCTCTTGCTTTCAGAATAGAGTGTCCTAGATTTTGCCTTTCCTTATTTTGCGTTGATATCGTTATGTATGTATGTTTGCTTGCTTTTTCATGTGCTTGCTTTCTCTCTTGCTTTCACAACACATCGTCCTATATACATCCAGGCCCACGGCAGGAGATGCCAGGCAACTTTCCGAGTCCGAGGTCGGGGTTGGAATTTTGTGTCTGTAATTTTTTGAGCCCCCCGAGGGAAGCCCTGAGTAATGCTGGCTGGCTGGCTGGCTGGCTGGTTGTCTCTGTGTTTTCCTTCCATTTCCGAATATCTCCTCCGATTTTTCTGCGTCACTGCTGGATTTTTCTGCGTAACTGTTGGATTTTTCTGTGTCACTATTGGATTTTTCTGCGTCACTGCTGGATTTTTCTGCGTCACTACTGGATTTTTCGTAGCACCAATTTTATCTGGCCACATTATATACATGCTACGAGGAGCTATATATATTTACTTGTGAAACTCGGATAATGTTTGTTCTGTCGCACTCAAAGTTATAATAATTATCTGTTGACTCCACATGTTTTCTTACGTGAAACTATAATACTATGGTACTACTATTTACTTGTGAAACTTGGAAACCTTGAATATCTGGCATGATTATTTTTTCGAGGGTAGATATACATTTCTATATTGAGAAAGGTTGAGGACTAAATGTAAGGAACCGCTAAATGTCTCTGAAAAAAAAAAAAAAAAAAAAAATAGGCAAAAAAAAAAAATCATGTTCAATTTCATTAGAGATGCCTATGTATTGTACGTTAACACTGTAGGATAAAAACATTTGTAGTTTGTCGGTGTACGAGGTTAAAAGTTTTGGCACATTCACCTTTATTGATATTGTTATCTACGGTTTCTATTTGCCGTTTAATAGTAGTAACAGTATAATAGTAGTAGTAGCAGCAGCAGTGGTATATAAAAGTATTGAGTATTCCATTCCACACACAGTTTCATTCCTTTCCGTATCGCATCTCTTTTACCCCCAAATTAGTTAATCCTTTTCAATCCGGCCTGGTTCTACCTCCACGGACATTTCAACACGGTGATTAGGAATGAGTGATGGTCAGGGCTTCAGGTTAATCCTCGCTGCCTACCTCATTCGCTCTCCAGTGTCAAGAAGGTTACCTGGCCAGAACCCAATCTCCATACTGGCCCTCCAACATCACCCTAATCCTCCTACCACTCCTCCACCACCACCATCCTGGATTCTACTCTTCCTTCCTTATTTGCATCCTGCTTCATATTCCACTCCTTCCCAGAATAATCACCCTGGCTCCCACTCCACTTCTTCCCTAAATGATCTCCTTGGCTTCTACTCCACTGTCCAAATTTATTATCTGGCTGATTTCTGCACAAACATCACCATACATGAAACACAAGCTAGGCTATACCACAGTTAACAGGAAGTTCTCTTTTTTTACGTTTTATTATATTTTTCTTCACTTTTCACTATTTATCAAGTTAGAGCCTTTCGTTTCACATGATTTACCTCAATATTAATAATTCATCTTCCGTTAAAGTTATTCTATTTTTTATTATATCCAAAGACTAACCTCTCCTATAGCACTGTACATAATAATGTAACCATTATCACCGTCTGTATATGGCCAGTTACTGCAGTACAACATTAAGCAAACCGGTGAACCAATCTAGTGATACACATACTAATGTACGAGACTCTGTTCTACCTGTGAACATGACTATAACGTTAAGAGGTTTGTGGAAATGTCGGCAGAGTAGAAACTATTAATTAAATCGTCTGTGTTGTATCGATCCTTTAAGCACATTACCTCAGTATGGCCCAAGTTTGCTTGTTTTATCTCGGGTCCAGTTTGCAGGAATCAGCACTGTCCATTTCGACGAGTATAATACAAGCATATTAAATTATCGTTTGGAGAAGCACTGATTCAATTTGTGAGAGTCTGTAGTGTAAATGGCACACTGAATAACACAACAACACACAATTTTAATGCTCTCATGGACACGAGCTTCACTACTGTCATATTTATCTCAATGTGTGCACAATAAATCCTCAAACTCCCATAAATTAGACCTTTAATGCACTCCCACTGACTGATACCAGAGAACACCATTAACTTTGAATACTAGTAATGACTTTTTGACGCACCAGGGGACTGAAACTACACAACCAAGTATATGAAGTGACGATAAAGCTAGTTAATCTTGCACTCGTATTTCCACCTATCAAAGAGCATGTCTGAAATCAGCTGCGACAGAACTGATAATCTATAGGCTTAAGATAAAATTTACTAAAGTACAGCTGCAATTTCGTTAAGAGAAACTGTAAGCCAACTTGATTTCCCAAATTATTTATACGATGTAACTAGATATCAGATGGTGTTCTGTACCTTCGATCGGGTTTCAGGCATTCGCAGTTGCCAAACACGTAAAGGCCAATCATCCATTTTTATAAACAAAAATGATACCTTACCTACTTTTTAGATTGATACTTTGGAGAGTAGAAATATTATAATATATCCTTATGCTAGAAATAGGGTTTAAGAATGTACAGTAGATGGAATCAAGATGGAAGGGACTAATATAGGCCAGTTATATAGGGCCCCCTTGCCCATGGCCTCCTACAACAGTGTGAGGGTTCCTAGTCGTGTCTTTGATCTTGGTAACAATGGAAGGCTCTTGCATGTTCAGTCACGTCCCCCTCACACGCCGGGAATTAATTGGGGAAATACAACACAGTGCCAGAGGTGAAAGGAGGAGGCTTGGTGTTGGCGGGACAAAGTGGGAGGGAGCAGAAGCAAGGGATGGAAAGGAAAGGAAACGAATGATGGGTGGAGGGGACGATAGAGGAAGCGCTTGGAAAGAGAATATTTTAGTGTGGCAGAGCAATGGGTAAGGTTACAAGGAGAGATAGCAGTGAAAAGGAGAGAGAAAATGTTACGGAAGAAAGAGCGCTGGGTGGAAAGTGAGAAAGAAAACCACGGGTGAAGGAAAAGCAAGGAAACATTTTAGTGTGGCAGAGCAATGGGTAAGGTTGTAAGGAGAGATAGTAGTGAAAAGGAGAAAGAAAATGTTACGGAAGAAAGAGTGTCGGGTGAAAAGCAAGAGAGAAAACGACTTGGAAGGAGAAGAAAGTGGAAGGATAAAACGAACCTGACGGAAAAAAAGGCTAAAGATTCAACGACGTGGAAAGTGAAAAAAATAAGTGCAAGGGGAAAACCTCAGATGAAAAATGTGGAGAAGACGATGCGGAAGGAAGGCGACACTAGAGAAAAATCAAACGGCTTGGAAGGAGGGAAAAGGGAGAAGAGAAGGGGAAGTAGAAACAGATAAACCTAGAGAGTATAAAGTAGAAGGAAAGGAAATGAAGAGAGGAGGAAAGAAGACCCGGAAGACCCTGTAACACAACGAAGGAGAAGATAGTTATTAAAGGGAACGGTAAACACGAAGAAAATACAGGGCTACAGAAGGAACAGGAAGAATGAATGGCCCAGCTGGTGTAATTGGTTGTGTACTTCGTTAGTCAGTCTGGAGGTCATGCAAGCACCGACCCAAAGCAAGCAAGTTAAATTAATGAGGGCAAAAAATAAATTAACCTCAGCAATGCCATCTGAACCTATTTATTTTAAGCTGCTGGACACACACTTCTCTGGACTGGACTTGAGAAAACCATTAATTTTGTTGTGGTCTAAATGAAGTGTTGTTGTTATTGATTCTTCTTAAGGACCTTGTGATCGTGTATGAAACTCGGAGGCTTCTGATTCCTTCTGACCATGCCTCGGAAAAAGCTCCTTCCATACAGGTGGTGTTTCGCGGAAATATTTGAAGGATTCATTGAACTCTCTCCTTCCCAATGTCTTCTGTCCTTCCTTTCCTTTCCTTTCCTTTCCTTTGCTTCCTTCGGTATTCTACTTCACCCTCCCCTTCTTGTATCTAGCCAATCTTCCTTTATTTATACCGACTCTTCTTCACTTTATATATACAGTCTCTAGCCTTCCTCCTGTGTTCTATCCTTCCATACCTTTCCTTTTCTTCCCTTGGTATTCTACTTCTCCTTCCCTTCTTGTATCCAGCCAATCTTCCTTTATTTATACTGACTCTCCTTGCCTCTATATCGTGCTCCTCCTCTGTGTGTGTTCAATTTCTCATCCCTCTGTTATCTTTCCTTTTTCTTCTTCTCTCTCTCTTTTTTTAAGCAGTTTTCTTAACTCTTCCGTACTCTCCCGTATTTATACTGCGTTCTTCCTTTCCGTTCGTTCTCTCGCTCTCCCTCTGTCTCTGTCTGTCTTTCTCTATCTATCTATCTATCTATCTATCTATCTATCTATCTATCTATCTACAGGGTTTACTCTCTTATTCTGTTTATACCTCCTTGTGTTTCTGATTCTCTTCTTCCCTTCTCCTCATTCCCTGACCTTTCCCTTCCCCCTGACCCTGAAGGCCGTAATTGCAGGCATTTCCCGTTTAAGTGGGTAATACACTCTTGGTACAGTACACTAGAGCGTCTTGATTCCTCCAAAGTGTACCAGGAAACAGGTCCAGATTAACAAGGATAGTGGTGGTCTGTCGCTTGAAATAGTTTTGAGGAATCAGTTACTACAGAGAGTCAACATTATCTCGTCTCCCTTAATTTCGCCATCTTCAAACATCATAATTTAATTTATTTTTATTATTATCTACCTCTCAGCCTTCCTTCAGTTTTCTCTAGCCCATCTGCCTTATCAACCTAATATTTGTAACCCTTTTAAATCTCTTACACTAAATCTAGCTTTCAGGTTTTTCTGCCAACGTCTACCTTACCGACCTAATATTCGTTACCCTCTTTCGTCTCCTTCAAAACCAGCTAAGGATAACACCAAATGAAATCACCCCAAATAATGAAAATGTCACCATCATCTACTGTACATGAACGTCCTCCTTCCCATGCCATCTGCAAACAACAAGAGTGTAAAGGAAATGAAAGCCCTCACCATTTGTGTCTCTCTAGAATAGCACCAGTACCCTTCCCCCTTCGTCCCCCTCGGAAACCAGCTAAGGGTATAAAGGCAATGAAAGTCCCCCAAACAGAAGACCCTCCCCTCTCCCTCTAGCCAACTGTTTTCCCTCCACATCCCTTCCGGGTGTCCCCTCTGAAGGCAACTAAGGATACAAAGGCGGCTGGGGTCCCCTGAGGCTGGTTTGTCATGGTCAAGAGGGGTTGGATGAATACAGACGAGGTTTGTGTGTAAACAATGGTGACGTATGGCCTGCGTCCTCTATTTCTCACCATTTCCACACCCCGTTCTACCGCTGTTGCCTGCTTCTCTCCTCTTGTCCGTCCTCACATATACTGCACTGTACCTACCAGCTTCACACATTCCTACCTAATCTCCACCTCACAGTTACCTATTTATCTACCTACTTACCTACTTCCCTACATAGCTACTTCCTTACCTTGTCGACTGGGATTTTTGCTACTCTAATATATTTATTTTCTGTGTTTGTGTACTCGTGACTTTTCCAGCCCGTCCAACTGACCTTTTCCTACTGTATCTACTTTTTCTCTCTGTCTACCCATCATTTCTTCATATTGTCTACCTGCTTTCTGTATTTCCCTGTCTCATCCACTGGCCCTTTTCCTACCCTGTCTGCTCAACTACTTTGTTTCCATAACCATCTACAAAAATTTCCCCCGTCTTATTCACTCGACTCTTTCCTTATTTATTTACTATCCCCCCAAACGATGATGATATGTCATTTCTTTTATATAGTGGGTCTTGGTTAAACATTTGTAGTCGAAGTGGACCTGCCGATTTCTTCACAATGTGTCACAAAACAGCCAGCCGTGTGAGGGAATCTGTTCCGTGATACATTTTGGAGGACATCAGCAACATCCAACTCTCGTCTAACATATGACCCTCTTGAGAGCCTCCCGTGTTGTGATTATATGCCGTGATATCCCTCCCACCATAAATGTCCCTGGTGATTACCGTATAATGGACAATGATGATGTGTGGTAGGCAGTCTCCCCTAGGCTCGTTTCTCACCATTACCTCACCTCACAGCCTCATCCTACCTTCCTCCCTCTACTACCTGTTCCCTCCTACCTTCCTTCCTAGCTTCCCTCCTTCACCTTACAGCCTCAACATTCCTTCCTCTCTACCTTCCCTCCCTCCCCTACCTGGCTCCCTCCTCCTCCTTCCTGCCCTTCTCCACCTAATACCTACCTACTGACCCCGCCGTCCACACCTCTTACCTACCTACCTACTTACTTATGCCTCCTCATTCCACCTACTTACCTCCCAGCTTCTTTCACGTTCATTACTACTACCAACTTATACCTTCCCAACTTCCACCCCTTGCTTCTACCTCGCCTACCTCTTCTTTACAAAATTTCTCCCAATCTTCCTACCTACCTACCTTATCCATCAATGCTACATACCTACTAACCTTTCTCTCTCTCTTTTTACGACATTTCTCCCTATCTTCCTACCTACCTACCTACCTACCTTCCCCATCATTGCTAAATACTTACTAACCTTTCTCTCTCTCTCTCTTTACAACATTTCTCTGCCAATCTACCAACCTCTCCTACCTACGATAAAGTTGGTTCTCACGCCTATGTTTATTCATTTTTTTTATTATGTGTGCTTATGTATGTATGTGGAGGCATAGATTGTATTAATTAAAGTATGTATGTATGTAATATAGAAGTATGTATGTACCATTTATATGTATGTATATATGTATGTATGTGGAGGTATGGACCGTATCTAAGTATGTATGTATGTGTGTATGTATTGCATTACACTAAGTATCAATGTGTTCATTCATGTATGTGTGTATGTATGTATATATGTGTGTACTTGCAACAATGCAATTTGGCAACATTCCAGACCTTCCTCCTTTCTTCCAAGTGGCAAGTGTTAACCTAACTTCTCCCAGCTTCTTTTCTTTCCCAGACCAGTCTCCTTCTCTTTCTCCCTCTCCCAC
>JAWQEG010007628.1:0-2500 GCA_033782935.1 Petrolisthes cinctipes
TTTTACCTGATTTCGAGTCGCCCCATTGCCAAAGAATACGGTACAGCCACAATCAAATATCCACCGACACTTTCTTTCCATCATAGTAAATATCTTGGTAATAAAGAACAACTTGTGTATGATTTTGCAGCACCTCATAATAATAATTGAAGGGGTTGAGTTGACGTTAAGTGTTGTATGATTATATTTGATATGATACCGATATATTTGCACAATGACAGGAAAGTGTCGGTGGTTATTTGATTGTGGCTGTACATTACAAACAGGCTATTTCTATATAGGTGACATTTTTTTTGTGGCATAGTTCAGATGAATCATACATGTAGCCTTTAATTCCCTGACACGTTCATTACTTAACCAAACTAAAGACAAGAACCCAGGCTCTTAGGACTCGAAAAGTAAGGGCAAGAAAAGGTTAAATAGCGCAGTAATGGGGGAGGTCGGTCGGGTCTAACAGGCTCTGAATTTCAAGTAGCCATTTAAGTATTCAAGATAAATAGCTAAAGTTTCGTCACTTCAAGTCGATCATTTAATGAATAATATTGCTGTATCGGGAGAGGTTTCTTGCAGCCTTTCATGGGAAAAAAAAAACACACATCCTCATTTTCACACAACTAAAGCCAATGAAAAGTATCAATGTAACGAAGCAGAAATGTGATAGTTGTTCGTCTACCGTGTGTGTGTGTGTGTGTGTGTGTGTGTGTGTGTGTGTGTGTGTGTGTGTGTGTGTGTGTGTGTGTGTGTGTGTGTGTGTGTGTGAGGGAAGGAGAGAAAGAGAGTGAGAGTGAGAGTGAAAGAGAGACAGAGACAGAAATAGAGTAAGAGAGAGAGAGAGAGACTAAAGCCTGATCACACAGCTTGAACCTTGAGACCTGAGTGTTTGTAGCAAGATCAGCAGTATCATCTATGGTCCAGGGTTTATTTGTATGCCTCTTGCCCAACACCCACATCCGGCTCTTCACTACCAAAATACACACACATTTCTAGGCTCCCACATCTGATATCCCCGACTACATATTCGAACCCACTTCTATAATATTGCAAAAGTGTGTTGTATGGAGTGAAAGATGGCAACGGTGTACTTTCTAGATTTTGGATAATGAAGAAATATCAATTTGATCTTGCATACACACACACGCGCGCGCTCATATACATGCTGACACTCACAGCAGGAGAACCACTGACGAAATATTTCCCCCATACTTTTCACATATATTTTCCTGCCTTGATTTCTCTCTCCCTCCTTCATTACAATTTCCTTTTATCCGTCCCACTCCAATCGTTCCTTTTCGTATCATAATCTCTCATCTTTTTCACTGTCTCTATGTCTCTCTGTGTCTTCTTTCTATTTCAATAATCCCCATTCTTTAATTCCCCATTATCCCCTACCATCATTCCTACCTCCCCTATATTCCCCATTATACCCTACCATCATTCCTACCTCTCCTAAATATATTCCCCATTATCCCCTACCATCATTCCTACCTCTATTATATTCCCCATTATCCCCTACCATCATTCCTAGCTCCATTATATTCCTCATTATTCCCTACCATTACTCCTAGCTCCATTATATTCCCCATTATCCCCTACCATCATTCCTAGCTCCCCTATATATATTCCCCGTTATCCCCTACCATTACTCCTAGCTCCCCCCCTAACCTCCCCCCTTCTATCATCACCCCCATCCGTAAATCTAGACACTGCTCCCACCTCAACAACATTAAAAGTCTGCCACTCCATCCCCCTTCCTTTCATTATCCCCTTTATATATATCCTCCTGGACCTCCCTTATCCTTCCCACCAACACCCCACATCTCTTACCTCCGCTTTCTCTTCCATTATCACCACACTCCCTTCACCTCCCCCCCCCACACACACACACTCCCACACCCCATCCCATCCCATCTCGGTAACACTCTTGAGCTCCCCACTGCCTCTTCCCCCCTCCTCCTCTCTTCTTTCATCACCCCATCTCTAAATCCACTATTACCCCTCCACCCCCGTCCGCCCCCCCTGTCCCGCCCCCTCCTTCATCATCACTCATCAGCTTGGGGGATTACCCGCGCCCCCTACACGGAGAATCCTCGGGTATAAGACTCTGGCCACGTCCTTCACTTAAGATCCAACCCTCTCCCATTTTTTTTCCTCTCTTTCTCTCTCCGACTCATCTCTTTCTCCTCCTCATATTCTTCTATATTTTGTCTCGATTTTGTCTGCATTTCACCTGTTTATTTTTTCTTTTCTTTTTTTTCTTTACACGTTTTCTTCTCATAAATTCGTCCCTGTCCCTCCTCTTTCTCCCTCTTTTCCTCCTCCTGCTCTTCAGCCTCCTCCTTTTCTTTTCCCTTTATTATTCCATCTTCACCTCTCCCTTATTTGTTATTTTTTTTTTTTCATTTATTCTGACCCTTTACATCAGTCTTCTCTTGTATACTACCCTTCCGTCCTTCTTTCTTCCCCTCTACCTCTTTCTTCCTCCTTTATTCTGGCCCTTCCT
>JAWQEG010007628.1:5000-19272 GCA_033782935.1 Petrolisthes cinctipes
AGGTACTCACTTCTTACCATTATCATCTTAAATGATATTCTTCACACTAAGACACTGGCTGACACTAAATACCTAGTACATGTAATTTTTACAACACTATTCATCGTTACAAGCAATACCCACCAACTTGTTGCATAACTACAGGTCACCCACCACCACCACTAAATAAATAACACAAACAGATGAGATTGCTACACCATTACAACACAACACAGGCCACACCACTGTAAAACCTTCCCCCATCACTAACTACCCTCTAATGGAATACTATGGGGCCATACTACAGTTATATCCCTCGTGCACACTATCACTTACACCACCAGTACACACCATATCCCTGCTATCACTGCCCACCATTACCACCCAATGTTCACCCGATGGAGCATCATCATTAACTGACATAACAATAACAAGAACTTACCAGCTAACTCTGTGTGTGTGTGTGTGTGTGTGTGTGTGTGTGTGTGTGTGTGTGTGTGTGTGTGTGTGTGTGTGTGTGTATGTGTGTGTGTGTGTGTGTATGTGTGTGTGTGTGTGTGTGTGTGTGTGTGTGTGTGTGTGTGTGTGTGTGTGTGTGTGTGTGTGTGTGTGTGTGTGTGTGTGTGTGCTTTGAATAGTGGTATTTATGGTGTATATTTACATTAACTCGCTATTTACAGTATGTGCGTGTGGCATGTGTAAGAGTGTGTCCCTTCCCCACCAAGCCAACCCCCCCACACTCAGGATGGTAAGAGAGAGGCCAGGCAGAAGCAAGGACATATAAGAGAGAAATGAGGTCCCGGAGAAGAGAAGAAAGGAGAAAATTCTGGAGTGGTGGGTGAGAGAGACACTTTCTTTTGACACGAGTTTAATTAGCAGGTGTCCACACTCTCACAAGCACACTTTACCCCAACCTCCCTACCCCTTCCATCTGCATACAGTATTTCCCATGTGCAATTGCTTTGAGGCTTCTGTGCTGCATTTTCTTCCCCCGTGATGCTTGGGCCTGCTTTAATTCATCCTCCTTGTGAATTTGTAGTCACGCTTGACACCTTCGAATGATATGGGCGACAATATTTGCAAAACTATAGCTGTTGAGGCCTTTATTATTTGATCACATTCATTCACCTGGTACAGGACTCTTAATTGTGACTGCACAGGAAAATCCATCCAGACCTTAATCATCATAATCTAAACGCACATACAGGGACGTACAAGCAGCAGAGAAGTCAAATCAAAGACTCTGACTAAAGCTGCCATGATCCGGGGAAGAGTACTCACTTGAGCGGGGAGTCACGAGGGGTGGCCACGCCGTACCCGTTGGAGTTAAGGTCGTGGCCGATCTTCATGGTGTCACACGGCAGCTGTTCGTTGATGTAGTCGTTCTTGACACTCTCCAGCAGGTAAGCGTACTTCCCCTTCGACGTCCGCACCCGCTCTATCCCCTCTTCGTACGAGTTGGTGAAGACGTATTTCCGCGAGGACATAAACTCCCACATGCGGTTGTACACACTGATCTTGGAACGCTGAAGTGTGAAAAGTGAGAACATTTGTAAATACATAGAGACTGAGTGTACTGTATGAGGGATGACTATGACTGAAAGGATAAGAGTGAGTGTGGAAGTGCAACGAGTGGAGTGGAATGATTGTGAGTGATGAGAAGTGAATGTGAGGGATTCTGAAAAGGGAGCTATCATATAAGTCTCGAGGGATAAATGTGACTGCAATGGTCGTACTAAAAGTGAGTGAGTTGGTGAGAAATGGGATGAATATGAAGAAGCGTAAGTAAACAAAATGTCAGTGAATGTGGATAAATGTGACATAAAAGAGAAGGGGTGAAGGATGAATGTTACTGAGAGGATAAGAGTGGGAAAAATTAACTTGAGGGTGATGAATGAATGTTCGTGAGAGGATGGAAGAGTGGGTGGACATTAATACACAGATTTTTTCAAGGGTGAAGTATGACGGAACATAAGTTAATGAGTGGATACACATTGATAAGAAGAAGGTGGGTGTGTGAGGAACGAGGGCAACTGCAACGATGAAGGTAAAATTCTGCATAATAAATCAGTACAAGTGCTTAAGTGCCGCCTACCTGAAGGATAATGTGAGAATATAAAAACACATTTAAAAGTTATTCAATTAAAGAAGGTATTTCAGCGATTTCACATTTCTATCTTTTGGTAAACAAGGAATAACAGGGTAATTGAGAACGATTTCCGTCACGAGGAGAGAAATCACGACATAAGAGTGAATGATAACATCCTGCTTTACACTCAAGCGAATTAGTGATCTCAAAAATCTAGACAAGGTTAAATCAGCGCTTAGAACGTGACTCTTTTGCACAGCGCTCTACAGAACTCGTATCATACAAAGCTCTGGAGTTCAAGCAAGGTCGTCTAGTGTTTATATATATATAATTTTTACTCGACACATCTCCGACACACACACACATACACACACACACACATCCCTCAGACACACACAACCCTCAGACACACACACACACACACACACACACACACACACACACACACACAATCACACAATCAGACACACACACAAACACACACACCCCTCAGACACACACACACACACACACACCCCTCAGACACACACACACACACACCCCTCAGACACATCTCTCATACTTCCTCCCCTTTGACGTGCCTCCCCTGTAATACTCTCCCCATAAAGAAGGACAGAGTTGATTAATACGAACAAAATATTACATGGGTTGGAAGAAGGAAAAGGACTAATGTAATGAAGGAACGGGAGGAATAGGGAAAACTAGAGATGGATGGGGGGAAAGGAAGAACAAAAAATTAATAAAAAGAGGAATGAAGGTAGAAAAAACGAATGAGGAAAGAGAGATGAAAGAAAATATGAAAGAGAAGGGAAGGAATGAAGCAAGGAAGGAATGGAAAATGAAAAAGAAAGGAAAGAAGAAAGGAAAAATGAAAAAAAGGAAGGAAGGAAGGATGGTAGGAAAGAAGGGAAAATGAAATAGGGAAAATAAAGAGAGGAAGGAAGGAAGGAAGGAAGGAAAGAAGGAAAGAAAGAAGGAAAGAAGGAAAGAGGGAAAGAAAGGAAGGAAGGAAAAGGGTATGAGAAGAGAGGAAGGACAGCAGTGATACCAAAATGATGACAGGAGTGAGCAAACATCATCAGCGGCGACGAAAAATATCCCTGGCAAAGATAATTTCATCCAATTAGGGAGAAATATACGAGAGGCGGGGATGAGGGACGACACTGATAGGGCGCCTCGGGGAGACTTTGTAAATGGGAGGTAAAATTTCGCAGTAGGAAAATAATTGGGACTGAAATACTCAAGTTCACGGATACATAGGACCCCCAGGCGTGTACAGTTAAAGGTTTTACAATGGTGTTTAGATGTTATGTTGTTATGTTATAGTCTATTAATTTCCTCACATACACACACGCACGCACGCACACATACATGCATGCAGGTACAGGCACAGGCACGCACGCACACAGAAACACACACTCAGGCACACGCACATATACGCACGCACACGCACACACAAAGAGAGAGATAGAGAGAGAAAGAGAGATGAAAGGAGGGTGTAGATTCTAACCAGTGATGGGAGGGGGAGGAGGCCGGCCAATTATTCAAGGTAAAAACATGTATCCGGGAAGGAGAATAACAAGGTGAGGGGCAGGGCAGGGCAAGGGAGGATGACCTGATATCCCTTTACTTTATCTAGTCAACCCTCTCGTCTCCTAGCTCCTAACACCACTCCTCTCCTTCCCCTGACACCATCTTCCTTCGCCTATACCGTTCGTTGCCTTAGGATGGTCTTATACTTGTTCTTACTTCTTTTTTTTTAAGGATGCCAGTGTTTGGGTCAGAATTAACATACATAGATTATATAGATTTAATTTATTTATTGGGAAATCCTATACACTGATCACATACCTTGTTAAATTATTTCCATACATTTCAACTCGTGAGGGTTAGTTACTCATTACTTGAATCATACATATGAAAGGATGTGTATGGTATGATAGTTTAGTTTTACGTATATTGAATCCGTCACTCTAACGCTGTACCAGTCTGCTAGCAGGACATTTATTTAAGGGGGTAATTCACTTTTGTTACATTGGAGTGCCTTGATTCCTCCAAAGCATGCCAGGAAACAGGACCAGATGAACAAAAATAATGGTGTTCTGTTGCTTGGAATAGTTTGGAGGAATCATTTGCTCTAGATTACCAACACTGTACTTCCCCCTTAATTAATGTCTGAACTTCGGGATTGTAGGACTTGGATTTCTCAGTGCCTCTCTGCCCTTCTGCTTTCTCCTACAATCCACCTCCATTCCCACAACTACTCTTACTAACAACAATCAGTGACTCTAATCTCCTCACTCGGTTTCTTTTTCACAACACTTCCTAACCCTCCTGAGCTCCAATCCACCAACTTTCCCCTTCAGAAACCTGTACTGTAATCGGCTCTGCTTCCCTCTGACCCTCGTACATACCTCTTCTCCACCTCAAGGTCCCATTTCCGTGCCTCGTGACTTCTGATCTTCCTCTGGTAGCCTCTTGTCGCCACCCTTCCCTCTCCCCTCCCCTGACACTCATCCCTTGACGTGCCATCCCCTGACACGCTTTCTCACCCAGTCGCACTTAAGCCGTCCTTCCTCCCTTTCAAGCTTCTTCCATCCTAACACCATACCATTGTGCTTTCTCAGTTTCAGTGCCATCTTCCGGTATAATTTCATTTCAAGTAAGTCTTATTTATATTTGCTTTCATTTACATTACACTTTGTCCCATGAAATATGTGCAATAATTCAAGATGTAGTTTTTCACAACATTCGAGCCAATAATTGTTCCACAGACATTCGTCGTAGTCCCCCAGCAAACTATCAGAAATATATTAATTAAAATGACTCTTTGTTTAAATATCGGTGGAATTCTATATTTACGATTTAATCTGACTTGGCGCTAACGAACAGAAGGTTATTGTTAAAAGAAACCCTCTGAAAGGCTACCTTCGGCGGCCCCTCGCTGGATCTTTGGAGTAATGACCTCTGTGTAGTGTTCAAATATTTCAGACGATAGTGAAACGTGATTGGCTGTGACCGTAGACTTTTGCACTTCCTTTGCCTATTCAAACCCTACATGAACTAACTGTGTGTTTAGTGGTACAGTATATACATCGCACGGGGAAGAAATCAGCTACAACCTTTGAACGGGAGGTGCGTTGGACTGAAAGGTGCATTAGTTTTCAAATTAAGGCATTATAACGATACTTTACTCTTAAAAAAAAATGCGCTTGTATATAATATGGTACGTACACTTTCAAGGGACAAACCAACCCACCAACATGAACACATACAATAAATCGTATGTTTATTATATTTATTTTGGTTCCGGAATCCCAAACCTGCAGTCCATTACCTGGTTCTCGCTCCGTTCTGGTTGGATTCGTGGTGGGATAGAGGGGAGAGGGAGGGCTGGGGAGGAAGGGGGGTCAGTGGAGAGGGAAAGGGAGGGAGGGAGGGGAGGAGTGCAATGGAGAGGGAAAGGTGGGGAGGGGGGAAGAGTGTTCAGAAGGGGGAGTGGAGAGTTGAGAAGGGGAAGTGGAGCGTTGGGGAGAGGGGAGTTGAGGAGGGGGAGGGGGGAGTTGAGGAGGGGGAGGGGGGAGTTGGGGAGGGGGAGTTGGGAGGGAGGAGTTGAGGATGGGGAGGGGGGAGTTGGGGAGGGGGGAGTTGGGGAGGGGGGAGTGGAGAGAAGGGGGAAAGGGGCAGGGGAAAGGGGCATGGGAAGGGTGTAGTGGAAATGGAGGGGAGGGTTGTTGCAGCAGGAGGGGTTTGCTGCACCACGGCTAAATATTGAACTTTCCTTTCATGGCGCCAATATTTACTCGCCTGCTAATTCCTACACGGAGATTAATGCCGTGGGAGGAAAAAAATAAAGGCAACAGGTCTGAAACGATGTACTGGCCGGGTAAGGTGAAAAGAGAATAGATGGAAACGTTCTAAAATTACATGGTAGTGTGTGTTCTAAAATATATGGTTAACTTGTGTTCATGGTAGTTTGTTAATGATTGTGGTTTTTGTTGTTGTTGTTGTTGTTGTTGTTGATGATGATGATGGCGATGTTTAATTTGGTGATTTGTAATATGTAACCTTGGAAGTCAACGTTGAATTCGTGTTACTGCCCAGGTGGATGATGCTCAGTACCTCCCACTCAGTACTCATTTATCTCAGTACAGGAAGAGAAATACCAGGGCCACATAATACTCAGTACAGGTGGGTAGTATTGGGAATAGTCAGTGAGCATAGGAAGTTGTTGAGCATCTTCCACCAAGGCTGTACCATAAAATCAAAGGGAGACTCTAAAGAAATATTTTTTTTTTCCCCCTCAGTAGGCATCTCTTTCTTCGGTTTAAGAGAATCCTACTTTAAAAATCAGCACAAAATCAACACTTCAATAAAAATGGGAATAGTGAAATGCACATGACGGTGTGAGTCAAGATATATTTTACTGTTGGTGACTGTACGATTGGCCACAAGAGTTCTTACACAGGCCATATGGAAAGAGAGGTAATTATTCTGGAAGTACTGCAATGAATGGTCTACCAAGTGACTCGGTGGCTGCAAAATAACGAACCCAATGATAATGTTATATTGCAGTTACGTAGTCTTATAATTTCTACATGTTGTAAACCCTTGAAAACAACAGTGTGTGTACGAATTCTTGTGGCCAACAGTACATCTCGCTAATATTACTACACAAGTTTCTTTCACCTGATCCTTATTACGAGTATGAAGCCTATGTCTACAGTGGCGACCTAAAACACAAGCACACGCACACAGAATAAGAGCAAATGTACGACTATCAGACTTAAAACATCTCGTCATGTAAGCAAGACGAATGAGTGAGCCGATAAAAAGGTACAGTGCTCTGTCTGTTTGTCTGTCTGTCTATCGGTCTGTGTGTAGGTCTGTGTGGGTGGGTGAGTCTATATCTGTATGGTTCTCTCTGTATTTGTGTGTACGTTTTGCACCCACGATTTCACGGCATTATGTATCAACAACAAGATTGAAAGTGTTCATATGTGATTGAATTATCAAGATGAGGGGAATTGGAGGAGACAGTTATCATCAATACCAATTATAATAGTTTTATGTTTTGGTTATGATATTCTGCCATGCCAAACGAAGCCACCCTGGACATCTACTTCATTAATTAACACGGGCTTCGGGCAATAATAGCAACAGTGTTAATGAATGCCCCTACCGTACCTCTAAAGCTAACCAGAATTATGATCACACCTGCGACTCACACCTACACAAACACCCACACCTGCGACACACACCTACACAAACACCCACACCTGAGACACACACCTACACAAACACACCGACACTTGCGACTCACACCTACACAAACACCCACACCTGCGACTCACACCTACACAAACACACCGACACCTGCGACTCACACCTACACAAACACCCACACCTGAGACACACACACACCTACACAAAAACACCGACACCTGCCACTCATACCTACACAAACACCCACACCTGCGACAGACACCTACAAACACACCCACACCTGCCACTCACATCTACACACCAACACCCCACACACCTGCACCCCAAACACCAACACCACACACAACTACTTACCACACACAAGCTACCCACACACCTGCACCCCAAACACCAACACCCCAAACACCAACACCCCACACAACTACTCAGCACACACCAGCTACCCACACACCTGCACCTCACACACCTGCACCACACACACATGCTATTATGAATGCACCCCGGAATAATGTAGGTGTCATAACAACACCCTCTTTGTATGTCCGGGAGTAATAATACAGTGGTGGGCGAGGTAAGGAGAGGGAGGGAGGGAGGGTGGTTTGGGTGTGGCGGGGCTGGTAGGGGAAGGGAGGCGAGGTGAAGAGGAGGGCCGGTGGTACGAGAAAGGGTGTGGTGAGAGAGTGAGTGGGTGGGTGGAGAAAGAGGAGAGTGGGTGGAGAATGAGGAAAGTGAATGGGGAATGAGGAGAGTGAGCGGTGAATGAGGAGAGTAGGTAGGGGAAGAGGAAAGATGGCTGGGAAAGAGAGAAACCGGTAGTGGAAAAGGGTGTAGGGAGGTGAGTGGGTGGGGATCGAGAGGAGAGGGTGGTGGTGGGGAGAATTGACGATAAAAGGTTGGAGGTGGAGGTATAAAGAGGTGGTGGAAGGGAGGGGATCTGGGATGGGTGTGACCAGGAGATTAAGGGATAGGTGTGGCCAGGGGGCGAGTGTGAATGGGGAGGGGGGAGTGTGAATGGGGAGGGGGGAGTGTGAATGGGGAGGGGAGCTGACCAAGAGAAGTTTTGCTTACGAAAAGGAGAGAGTGCCATGGAGTACCTAAGTGCTTGGTCAGGGTATACCTTGAGGGTTAGACATGAGCTGGCCAAGTGGTTAGAAAGGCTTGATTTTTTTTTTTATTGTTTACTACAGCTAAGCAACAACTAAGGTTATATGAAGCCTTGATTAAAAAAGAGGTAGCTAAGTGGTGAAACAGTTAAGGGGGTGCGGGAGTAGGGGACAGGCTTGGGGGGTGCGGGAATATTGGGACAGGCTTGGGGTTAGTAGAAAGCCTGCCCCCTATTCCCGCACCCCCCCTACCCCCCAAAAAAAAAAAACTGTCCCCCTACTCCCGCACCCCCCAAGCCTGTCCCCTACTCCAGCACCCCCCTAAACCCCCCCTAAGCCTGTCCCCCTATTCCCGCACCCCCTTAAGGGTTTATCCAGGTGGCGAGGGTGTTGGTGGCCAGATGGTAAAAAAAGGATGTTATGATTGAGAATTTGAGGTTGAAATACACGTTTTGACGGAGAGTAGTTGGGTTTGGAGTCAGGTGGTGGTGAGGGTGTGGCCAGGTGGTTAGACAGTAGGTGCGTGCCGGCTTACCTGTAATTACCCGCCACGGCCACATGCATACCTGCTCACTTCCAGGTAACTCGTCCCACCCTCTCTCCCTCGGGACGTACTGTACGTGGCCACCCCTTCCTCGAACACCCACATAACTCCTACCACACCTACTGCCTTCTGTGTCCAGTCACGCGGAAAGTACTAACTCAACGCAACATAGAGTAAGCTAACCTTACTAGAGCTAACCTAACCCAACAATAATGATGCTAACCTAATTAGACCTAATCTAACTGACCTAACATAATTTAAACTATTCTAACTTGCCTAGAGCTAATCTAATCTAACCTAACCTAACGTAACCTAATCTAACTCTGCTTAATTTAAACTACCCGAACCAAAACCAATCTAACCAAACTAAAACCAATCTAGCCCAACCAAAACCTGACCTAACAGATAGGTAATAAACATTTCTAGCCTAACCTAAGCTGACCTGACCAAGCCATCCATTTTCTTCTTTCTTTTTTCCTACTGAGTATAATTCTACCAAAACCTTGTAAGCCTCCTAATATACTTTTTGTACTATGTGAGTGTGTGTGTGTGTGTGTGTTTTTTTTTTTTTTTTTTTTTTTTTTACTGAATATTAGCAGTTACTCTATTTAGACACCACCCGACGTAGAAATGGGAAATTATGCAAAAGAGGAAGAAAGCTGTAAATGAACACCAATACACCAGGGTTAGGGGGAAGTACAATGTTGGTAAATTTGGAGCAACTGATTCCTCTAAACTATTCGATGCAAAAGGCCACCAGTATTTTTGTTCATCTGGTCCTGTTTCATGGGATACTTTGGGGGAATCAAGGTACTCCAATGTACCCAAAGTATACTCTCCCCTTAACCTTGGGAGCAAAACACTACGCTAATGAAAGAATGAAGGCTATGGATGTTGTATAGGCCATTTGGATAGAAAGAGAAATAATTAAGAGGGGATTTATGTGAACTGCAGCATTGCCATTTCTAAGGAGAAAATATACAAACACTAAAATAATGCCTGGGGATTGTGTTTACATCCCGTTGGGTAAACATGTATAAAGACGACAAAGAAAAAAAAAAAAAAGATAAGAGGACGTAATTCAGGAACACAGAGGAAAAATGTCGGGTGTGTGGGGGCGGATCCCCCTGGTAGCTCTCAGGGTCTTAGCATAAAGCTGCCTCAGTGTCGCCACCGGTCAGCCCGCCACCCGGAAAGAGAAAGGGTAAGTTTTTGAAGAGCTGGGGGGACAATTTTGAGGGCAAGGATGAGGAGCGATATCTAAAGGTACTACTTCAAATTATGCAGCGAAATCTAAAGGTACCAGTTAAAATTATGTACAAGATTATAAACTTCGTTAAGTGTCGACACCCACTTGTTAAAATAAAATCAAACATGTGAATATGATTCTTAGATATCTAAAGGTACCAGTTCAAATTACGTAAAAATAAATATAGATATCGTAAAGTGTCGATTTTGACTAATTATAATAAAAATGAGCATGATGATATGATTCTTGGATTATGCAATGATACTGCGATAGAAATTTAGTTTATTACAAAAAATTATATTTCTCTTGGCCCTGAGGCTCTTCTAGATGCGAGAACAATAATGGGACGTGAGCCACAGTACAATAATTATTTTGATCGAAGCAACGCTAACTAATATTGAGTGACCAGGTGCTACAAGAAGTCAGCTTTTTAACGTTAGCCTAAATTCAATAAAGTACTGTATGTGGGATTACCTGCCATATCTGCCCTAAGTTGTATGGATTCGTCTTTACATGAACAACTGTATAATAAGGCGAGATATAAAACAGTAGCAACACGTAGAATCATCAGAAAAAGTTTCGACAATGATACCATATAAAAAAGTACTAACACGTCGAGTCAGCAGAAAGTTGCCACAATGAAACGTTATAAAACATAGTAATAACACGTCGAATCACCCGAAAATTACCACAAGTTTCGCTTCTTTGGTGATACTTTCCATCCCATTTCTACGCCAGAACATTAAGAGACAGCTTAGACACGAGGGAAGATGAAAGGACTCGACACAACAGAAGATCAGGCCAATATTACGTGTCTTCTGACGACTCATTTAGAGCGAGAGAGACACGTAGACTGTAAAGGGAGACAAGCAAGAAGAGAGAGATTCAAAGGGATGGAAATGAGAAGAGATTGACAGAGACAGACAGATATAAAACATAAGTAGATATAGATATACATAATTATTATATAGACAGACATACTGACAAAACCAGGGTTGTAGGAGAAAATGAATACACAAACAAAGACGAGGAAGAGTGGAGAGAGGAAGGTGATAAGTAGCAAAAGGGGAGGGAGGGGATCGAGGGAGGGAGGGGATCGAGGGAGGGAGGGATCGAGGGAGGGAGGGAGGGATCGAGGGAGGGAGGGAGGGATCGAGGTAGGAGGGAGGTAGGAGGGAGGGGATCGAGGGAGGGAGGTAGGAGGGAGGGGATCGAGGGAGGGAGGTAGGAGGGAGGGGATCGAGGGAGGGAGGTAGGAGGGAGGGGATCGAGGGAGGGAGGTAGGAGGGAGGGGATCGAGGGAGGGAGGTAGGATGGGAGGTGATCCAGGGAGGGAGGTAGGAGGGGGGTGGGATCCTGGGAGGGAGGTAGGAGGGGGGGGGATCGAGGGAGGGAGGAAGGAGGGTGGAAAAGAAGAGGGAGATAAGTAGATAATGGGGAGAAGTTGGGGGCTTACAGAGAGTTAGAGGTGGAGGGAGATGACTGAGGAAAGTAGAGAATGGAGGTATGAAGAAAACCCGGGAGGGAGAAAATGGGGGGATTAGAAATGGAGGGAGTGCATGGAGAGGGAGAGAAAATGGAGGGAATGAAAGTGGAGAGAGTGGAAGAAGGTTTGTAAAGATGGGGATAATAAATATAGAGTGCAGGCAGCGGGAAAATGAATGAGGATTATTACGGCCCGGTAAAATAGGAACATAAACAAACTAAATAGAAAACTTACAAAGAAAAGTCGAAAAAGAGAGAGGAATATAAAGATGAAGAAAGTGGGAGGATAATACAGCACACGTGGAAAAAAAGATAGTGAAATTAAATATAAAATGGGGGCAGTATTTAACTGATGTATGGAGTATAGAAAAAAATATACAGAATATGTAAAAAAAAAAAAAAAAAAAAAAAAAAAAAAAAAAAAAAAAAAAAAAAAAAATGGTATAATATAGAGACATGGTTAGGGAATGAGACTAAGATAAAGAGAACAATATCAATGTGGAAGGAGTTTGGAAAATGAGCGGAGGGAAGAAACCTGACATAGCGTGATGTTGATTATGGCTTAAAGTTGTGCTAGAAGTGCTGTCTCTTCACTCAGATAAAGAGATAGAGACTGTGTGATGGATGAACACGCAAACAGACAGACAGGCATACACACAGATAGATGCACAGACAGGTAGAAATATTGAGAGATGGATGAAACAGTCAGAGATACAGGCAGACAGATTAATACACTGATAGACATACAACCACAATCAAATAACCACCGACACTTTCCCTCCATCGTAGTAAATATCTTGGTAATAAAGAACAAGACATGTATGAATTTGCAGCACCTCATAATAATAATAATTGAGGGGGTTGAGCTGACGTAAGGTGTTGTATGATTATATATTGATATGATACTGATTTATTTGCACGATGAAAGGAAAGTGTTGGTGGTTTTATGATTGTGGCTGTACATATCTATATACATACATACATACGGTCACAACATTATCCATTCATACTAGTAAATATACATACATACATTGGCACGTGTATCCTTGTGCACTTACATACATACATACATACACATATCATTCATCAATTCAATGAGGCGATATTACTGAAGAATAGAAAATATAGAAATGAGACAAAGAAGAGGCTGAGACAAAAAAGAAGGATGTATGAGTACGGAGATCAAAGACTTGCTGACAATGGGGGGAACAAGATTGAAAATGTGCAAAGACAAGGGAAAGAAGATAAAGGAGGAAGAAGATAAAGGGGGAAGAAGATAAAGGGGGAAGAAGATAAAGGGGGAAGAAGATAAAGGGGGAAGAAGATAAAGGGGAAAGAAGATAAAGGGGGAAGAAGATAAAGGGGGAAGAACAGAAAGGGGGAAGAACAGAAAGGGGGAAGAAGAGAAAGGGGGAAGAACAGAAAGGGGGAAGAAGAGAAAGGGGGAAGAAGATAAAGGGGGAAGAAGATAAAGGGGGAAGAAGATAAAGGGGGAAGAAGATAAAGGGGGAAGAAGATAAAGGGGAAGAAGAGAAAGGGGGAAGAAGAGAAAGGGGGAAGAAGAGAAAGGAAGAAGAGAAAGAAAGAAGAGAAAGGAAGAAGAAGAGAAATGGGGAAGAAGAGAAGGAAATAAAAGAAGGAGGAGGGTAAACGAAAAATTTAATGAGAGAGAGAATGCAAGAACAGAATATTAGAGGTTTAAGTATGTGAGTCTGAATACAAGCTGAATACAAAAAAATAAAGTACAAAAGGTAACTACTAAACACGAATAAAAGAATAATAAAAATGCAGAGTACTATATTGAGGTGTACGTGATTAAGCCTGACCTCAAATCGGAATACAAGAATAGGTACATGAGGAAACTATTAAACCAGAATAAAATAGTAATAAAAATGTAGAGTTCTATAATAATGGTGTAGAGGTATTGTTAGTGTGTAAGTCTGACCTCAAAGAACTCGTGTGAGGACCCGCCCAGCAGTGTGCCGTACTCCACTTCAGTCTGCTTGGCCAGGTCGTCGGCGGATTTGATGGGGGTGACCATGCGTTCTACGGTGAGGAAGGCTGCCAGGTTAGCGGTGTACGAGGATATGATGATGAGAGTGAAGAACCACCAGGCGCTGCCCACAATACGCCCAGACAACGACCTGCGGGAGGAAGAAAGACGTCAGATCAAGGTAGCAGACATATGAAACAGATACATCTGAAACGGGGCCCCTCATTGAGCTTAGGGTAGGATGGGACGTTATGTGCAGAGGCGCACTCTGTACAGTAAATAGTTACCCTATAATATATTCATTTTTTTAGAAATTCCTAACAGAGCGAGTCACTAGTTAAAAAAGTTATGATGATAGAACTGACATACCATTGCAGAGACATTGAGTTTTGATGCTCGAGCTTACACCAAGTATGAATAAAATTAATATCATATATACAGGTAAACTTAAAGACTCGAATTTTCATACAACGAAATAAATACAAAGCAATATTTGAATCGTGAATACAGACAGTGCAATAACAGCGCCAGACAGAAACCCTCGACTGGACGGTTCTGAGAAAATAATGTACACAAAGACGACATACACGTAAATATTAATATA
>JAWQEG010007629.1:0-15275 GCA_033782935.1 Petrolisthes cinctipes
CCACTGGACAATTGAATGAAAATCTAATAATTGTGACACATTAAATTTAGTTAGGCTCTATTGCTTTGATGTACATACACAATCAAATAAACCACCGACACTTTCCTTTCATTGTAGTATATATTTTGGTAATAAAGAACAACATATACATGATTTTGCAGCTCCTCATATAAATAATTGAAGGGGTTGAGTTGACGTAAGGTGTTGTATGGTTATATTTTGATATGATACCGACTTATTTGCACGATGGAAGGAAAGTGTCGGTGGTTATTTGATTGTGGCTGTACAATGTTAAACTTACTATGAACTCGTGGGATTTATTTAGGGGTAATAAACTTTTCGTACATTGGGTGGGTGCCTTGATTCCTTCAGAGTATGCCAGGAAACAGAACCAGATGAATAAAAAAAATAATGGTGTCCTGTTGGGAATAGTTAGGAGGAATCAGTTGCTCCCTTATATTAGGTTAATCTTGAAAATTATATACATCTTTAAAACAGAATAATACTAAACACAAATATTAATCTCTAAACCAAAGCATAATTATCATACCGAGTGTTCGCACTCTAATCAATAACTAATGTAATTATAACCAAAATTCATTTATCATATATAGCTCTATTTGTATACTCTGCTTGCTTTAAACTGGACAATTATTTATTTATGTCCAATTGTATTTTGTAAAACTTATATTGTATCTCTCATCCTCGATAAGGTGTCTAGACTAGAGATGTCATGTCAATAAATCTTTGTAATCTTTGAAATTTTCTATTCTCTTTTTCTTTCTCCATCTGTACACATCTTCGTTCCTGTCTTTCTTCTATCTCTGTCTCCTCCTCCTCTCCTTTATCCCTCTGTCCCTACCTTCGTTTCTCCCTCTGTCCCCATTTCGTTCCTCTGTCTCTTCTTTTACCTCTATCCTCCTTTATCTCCCCTCCATTAACAGATGCCCCTCTCCACACACAGCTCTCTCTCTCTCTCCACATATTCCTCCTCCCTCCACATGGCCCCCTTCCCCACGAGACCTCTTCCCCAATCTGCTGCTTTTAATTGGGAGGGAGTGGAACCTTCACTCTGTTGCTGCCTGCCTGTCTCACCTTCCTGCCTGCCTGCCTGCCTGCCTGCCTATCTATTAGTCCATCTCCCTGCCTGGCTGCTTGCCTATCTATCAGTTCATTTTCCTGCTTGCCTGCCTGCCTGCCTGCCTATCTATCAGTCCACCTGCCTGCCTGTCTGTCTCTCTCTCTCTCTGCCTGCCTGCTTATCTATCAGTCCACCTTCCTGCCTGCCTGCCTCTCTTTGTCTGCTCTTACCTTCCTGCCTGCCTGTCTCTATCTGCCTGTCTTAGCCCACCTTCCTGCCTGCCTGCATGTCTCTCTACCCACCACCCTGTCTCTCTGCCTACCTTTCTGTCTGGATGTTTTGTCTCTGCCTGCCTGGTTGCCTGCCTGTCTATATGTCTCTCTGCCCACCTTCCTGCCTGTCTGCCTCGTTTATTGATTCATTCTCACCAACACCAACAGTCTGGATTTATTTTTGGTTCGTCGTTTTACCACCACATAGTTTTATCTTTGTTGTTGTTGTTGTTTCTGTGGGTTATCTTTTCTTGATTGACCTCATTTTTCCACATCATTATACTAACTGATTATACGTATATGTCATTTTGTCTTTGGTATCTTATGACACTTTATCCTGTTGTTTACTTATGCACTTTGAAAAATAATCTATTATTTTTGTTGATATGTGGAATATTTCTTCATTCCTTGACTATTGAGATATTTATCATATTTTCCTTCTCTCTTTGGTTACAGGGTATACTGTTTTTTTTTCTTCAAAATTTTCTTTTCACTGTTGACAGGGTGGTTCGTTCTCTTGTTGGTAAATTGGAAGGCTACTAATTCCTCCTAAGTATACCAGAAAACAGACGACTTCAATAGTACTAATTGAGGATCTGTTTCGTGGCATAGTTTGGAGAAATCAGAAACCTAATAAAAAAAAAAAAAAAAAAAAAAAAAAAAAAAATAATAATCTCCCCTTATTTTCACTCCTCGTTCGGTTGGTATTCTCGTGTTACTGACTCACTTGGCTTTGTTATTCCTAAGTGAAGTTTTAGCCTTGTCTGTCTTTTTCCTCAGTGACCTATAAACCTAACCTAACCTAACCAAACTTTCCCAGCGCCAACCTTTCCTTGCTGTGTTATCCTTATACTTTTGACTAATCTGTTAACCCAACCTCTCTTGTCTGCCCCCCACCTCTCTCTCTCTCTCTCTCTCTCTCTCTCTCTCTCTCTCTCTCTCTCTCTCTCTCTCTCACACACACATTTTGCTTTTACTATCCTCATTCTTACTGATCTGTTAATACTCAAATCTGACACACACACACACCTACTTATTTTGTTATCCTTGAGTGTATTCTTGCCTTTCCTTTCATTGTTATTGACCTGTCCAGTGCCCAACTCTCTTTTAACCTCATCCCATTCCTGCTGACCTGACCTGACCTGCCCAGTGTCAACCATTCTCTCAACCTCATCCCATTCCTGCTGACCTGAAGTGATCTGCCCAGTGCCCAACTCTCTCTTAACATCATCCCATTCC
The DNA here is from genome assembly GCA_033782935.1 of Petrolisthes cinctipes. NCBI lineage: Eukaryota > Metazoa > Arthropoda > Malacostraca > Decapoda > Porcellanidae > Petrolisthes > Petrolisthes cinctipes. The sequence goes on from JAWQEG010007629.1 coordinate 2,593, forward strand.
TACTAACCTGACCTGACCTGCCCAGTGCCCAACTCTCTTTTAACCTCATCCCATTTCTGCTGACCTGACCTGACGTGACCTAAGCTGCCAACCCTCCCACCAATTTACCTAAAAGCTCCCCAATCCATTATTTACAGTGTGACCTGGTGTTGGTTAATTATTTACCGTGTGAGTCCGAGTGTTTTCATTATTTACCCTCTGACAACAACCACCCATTAGCCTGTACCCACATACACTGAGGTTCACTGGTTAGCCTGCCTGCCTGCTTGTTCTCTCTCTCTCTCTCTCTCTCTCTCTCTCTCTCTCTCTCTCTCTCTCTCTCCATACACTACTAGACTGACGTTCACTGGTTAGTCTCTCTCTCTCTCTCTCTCTCTCTCTCTCTCTCTCTCTCTCTCTCTCTCTCTCTCTCTCTCTCTCAAAGTGTGTGTGTGTAGTAATATAGGCACTATGATTTACCTTCCAGTGTTCCTACCCTTGCATTCCCACCTCTCCGTCCTCTCCTTTCCTCCACTCCCTCCTCTCCTTTCCCCCAATCTCTCCTCTCGTTCCTGCACTCCCTCCTCTCCTTTACACCAATCCCTTCTCTCCTTACTCCACTCCCTCCTCTCTTTACTGCACTCCCTCCTCTCCTTACCTCCACTCCCTCCTCTCTTTACACCATTCCCTCCTCTCCTTTACTCCACTCCCTCCTCTCCTTACCCCCACTCCCTCCTCCCTTTCCTCTATTCCTCCACTCCTTTCTCTCCTTTACTCCACTCCCTCCTCCCTTTCCTCTGTTTCCTCCTCTCCTTCCCTACTATATACTACACTGCTTGGCTGTAATCCTATATTCTATTATTATCTTTCATTTCCCTCTCCTATTCCCCATTTATTTCTTACCTAATCCATCTGATCATTCACTTATCCTATCATCCTTCCTCATACTCATCCAACCAACCATCCATCGATACTCGTATATCTATCTATCCATCCATTCATACTATCCATATTTATCCATTCATTCATCCTTCACTTCCTCTTTCTATCCATCCATCCTTCCTCCATCCATACATCCATTCATCCTTTCCTTCCTCTTTCTATCCACCCATCCTTCCTCCACCTATTCATCCGTCCTTTTACCCTTCACTCATCTATCTATCTATCTATCTATATATGAATGTATGCATCTATCCATCAAACAAGCTATTCCTCCAACCACCCATTCTCCTCCCCATCCATTAATCCAACCACCCATTCTCCTCTCCATCCGTCTATCTAACCACCCATCATTCTCCATCCATCTATCCATCCATCCATTCTACTCTCCATCCATCTATCCAACCACCCATCATTCTCCATCCATCTATCCATCCATCCATTCTACTCTCCATCTATCTATCCAACAACTCCCTCCTCTCTTTACTGCACTCCCTCCTCTCTTTACTCCACTCCCTCTTCTCCATTCCTCCACTCCTTCCTCTCCTTTACTCCAATCCCTCTTCTCCTTATCCCAACTCCCTCCTCTCTTTACTGTACTCCCTCCTCTCTTTCCTCTACTCCCTCTTCTTATTCTCCATCCATCCATCTATCCATCTGTTATCAACTCACATTACTTCACTATAAATAATTTCCTCTTCAGTTCCTCTAGTCATTTGTCAGTAATTTCAGACAAAACGAGACCTTGCAACACCATCTTCACCTTCAGTCCTTTCTCCACTCAGTCCTAATGCAACTTTGATTAAATCTCTCTCTCTCTCTCTCTCTCTCTCTCTCTCTCTCTCTCTCTCTCTCTCTCTCTCTCTCTCTCTCTCTCTCTCTTAACGGGCCCTTTGTTTTATGAGTGAATTGGGGAGTTATCGATTCCTCCAAACTATGCCAGGAAACAGACCACTTCACTAAAGGAGTAGGGGACCTGTTTTGTAGCACAGTTTGGAGGAATCAGTAGCATTCCAAGTCTCCCTCAACAAAAGAGCCCATTATAATTATTTCTAGATGAATTGGAAGATGTGATTCCTTCAAACTATGCCACAAAACAAATCCCCTATTAGTACCATTTGGGGAGTCTGTGTTGTGGTAGAGTTAGAAGGAATCAGTAGCCTTCCAATTTACCAAAGAGAGAATCTTACCTTAAGGTGGTAATTCTTTTTTGGTACATTGGAGTGCCTTGATTCTTCCAGAGTATGCTAGGAAACAGGACCAGAAGAGCAAAAATAATAGTGTTCTGTTGCTCGGAATAATTTGGAGGATTTAGTTGCTCCAGATTTACCAACACAAAACTTCCCCCTTAACACTCTCAGACAGACTCGACGACACTTTTTTTAATTCCGAAAACTCGACCATTCGTATTGTCTTTTAAGACGAGTGAAGGATTGATTGATTGATATAGGCGCCGCAACAGCAAGGTCATATGGCGCCCGAGGAAGAAGCTGATTGAAAGGTGGGACAGTAAGCACAAAAAGGTAACAGATGAAAAAAAAGGGTTAATTGGAGAAGTGAAAGCCCTTTTTAGTCGCCTTTTATGACAGACGAGTGAAGGATATAATTATCATAATATTTTACATAGAGTTCATACCAATGAATATAGATTATTACAATCTTTATCATTATTATTCTAAATTTCTATATTGGGTATAATAATTCATAAAGCTCATTCAGGAGGACACACACACACACACACACATACACACACACACACACACACACACAGGGGCCACCTTAATGTGTTTACTCTCGTCATCACAGGGAGTGGCTGGGGTAAGACATTTGTTGCTCTCTTGAGTGATTCATGGGGCAAGGGGGGTGGGGGGGGGACTGATAGGCTAATGGCACTCTGCAGCACCCTCCCCTCCCCCATCCCTACCCTTACTTTACTCCCTCCCCCCTACTATACTCCCTTCCCCCTTCCCAATCCTACCCTTACTCCACTCAGCCCCTCCACTTCTATCCCAATACCCATTCCTCTCCCTCTCCCAAATCCTAACCCTTATACTCCTTTCCCCTCCTACCCCTACTCTACTCTCCTCCCTCTCCCAAATCCTACCCTTTCTCTGCTTACTCCTTCTATTCCTTTCCCCTCCAACCCCTACTCTACTCCCCTCCCCAAACCTACTCCTACTCAGCCCTTCTATTCCCTTCTACTTCCTTCTCCCGCACTATCGTCCTCCCCACCTCACCACTCCCCCCCCCACTACATCCTACCTTCCTTGCCCTACGTTCATCTCTCCCCAATCCAAGCCATGTAACCCTACTCCACCCTAAATTAATATACGACGCACATGTGAGTCCAACATATACGCGAAAGTGGATCAAAATAATGAAAACTATATGATTATGTTGAGTTAAAATATATATACATGAACTTCACAGAATGGAAAATAAATTAACAACACAGTATTATAATTAAAGATTCCTCTGTTATTCCCTATATCACTATGTATATTGATATTGGGTGATGGTATATATTATAGTGTGCTGTATAGAATGATCAAAGTGGGTTTCCCTTGCTATTGGTTACGGTCCCTCGCCCTGGCTACTGTACGGAAATAAAATAATCCCAATTAATACTGAATCAACAGGCATGAGGCGGCGGGTAGGTGGGTTTAGTTAGGTGGGTGGGTAGGTGGTATAGGTGGGTAGGTGGGTTTAGTTAGGTGGGTGGGTAGGTGGTATAGGTGGGTAGGTGGGAAAAGCTGGAGAGACAGGCATACGGGCAGGTAGGAGGGGCAGACAGATAGGAAAGGTAGGAGGGAAGGCAGACAGGTAGGAAAGGCAGACAGGTATAGGAAAGGCAGACAGGAAGGATAGGCAGATAGACAGGTAGGAAAGGCAGACAGGAAGGATAGGCAGATAGACAGATAAGAAAGGTAGACAGGTAGGAAAGGCAGGTAGACAGGTAGGTAGACAGGTAGGAAAGGCATACAGATGTGAAACGCAGGAGGGACAGGCAGACAGATAAGAAAGGTAGACATTTACGAAAAACAGACAGGTAGGAAAGGTGGGCAGACAGGTAGGAAAGGCAGGCAGATAGGTAGGAAAGGCAAGAGGGACAGGCGGTAGGAAAGGCAAGAGGGACAGGCAGTATATAGGAATAGGCTAAATTCATCACTAACAGGGGAAGATCAAGGAGGCTGGAAATATATAGGCTACAGTCTAATCACTCAAGTGTTGCTCGATCATAACCCTAAACGATGTGATTTCCTCTACCACTGGTCAGGTGGGTCAGAATGATTCGTGTGGTTCATACTATCTTTAATCGATTGTAGAGATACTATTTTATATCTTTGTGTGTATAGAAACTTTATTTAATCGTGTGTATAGATACGTTTTGTTATTATTGTGTATATGTTGTACAAACTTTATTTAATTATGCACAGTTTATACAAACTTTATTTATTGAAGTATATAGAAAGTTTATTTAATAATGCTTATAGTTACTTTATCTAACCGTGAATATAGAAACTTTATCTAGTCATGTATATTGAAACTTTATTTTATCATGGATATAGAAACTTTATTAAACCGTAACTATAAAAACTTTATCTAATCATGTACATTGAAACTTTCTTTAATCATGTATATAGAAACTTTATTCAATCTAATATATAGACACTTTTTAATATTATCGTGTGTACAGATACTGAGCCACATAATTATAATCCCGTGTGGCATCTTTACTCGGAAACTGTCTTGACTTGTAAAATAACCGAGTGATTGATGGGAGTGAGTGAGTGGGTTCATGTTGATTTTGATAACATTACACTAATAATTTCCCAAATATTGTGAGTGGTAAATAGTAGTTCTTTTGGTGGCGTATCTATTTATTTATGTTTCTAGCCCGCAGTGTGGTTGGTTGTACAGTCACGAGCACTAAGCTTTGGTTGAAGCTTTGAACAGTCCAATTCACCAACTAAGTCATTCCAAAGGAGATCTTATTAACCAAGCGATACGATTCGATTCAATTCATGGAGAATCATCCCGATTCATGATTCGTCTTGATGCGGCACGTTAATTCCTATGGAACCGTTTACACCAAGCAAATCGACTCAATTCAAATCATAGCGATTCAGAATCACTGATGCGCGCGGGTCAATTTTTTCATCAGTCCCGGCGATTCAGCCAAGGAGTGAGCACCATGTTACAGGACGTCCTCATCAATTTAGTGCAAGAGAGACGTGCTATATATAATCCCAGTGATCCCATGCACCGGGATATACAGGTACTGCATGAAACACTACATCTACCGACTTGCAGACTTTTTTTTCCAACAATCCCCTTCTTACTTAAGGTAAATGACCATCCTTTCTTCAACTCCAACTGAACGTCGATAATTAGTATTCTGTTTTCTTGTGCAGTCAATTCCACTAGCATTTTAAACTGTTCAGTGGTTATCCTAAAATAATCATAAAATTTGTCTGAATTGTTTACCAAAATTGGGAATAAGTGTCTGAAGCTCCCAAATTAAAGTCTTTTTGCATTAATTTCATGGACGCCTACGTAGCCACAGCAACACCTCTACGTCCATATCCTCATTCAAGGCAACCTTTGTACTATTCCCTGTTGATTCTGACAATTTGATTCTGTCAGTGGGAACGGCGCTGATTCAAAATGACTCGAATCAAATGACTCTCCATGAATCGAATCGAATCGCTTGGTGTAAACGCAGCCTTAATAATTTGTGCATTTATTTACTGTCTCTAGGTATTCGAAGCACACTTGAATACTTATTAATGCTCGTGACTGTACATGTAGACAGAAATATCCACCTATAAGGGTGAAGTTTTGTGTTGGTAAATCTGGAGCAACTAATTCCTCCAAACTATTCCAGGCAACAGAATACCATTATTTTTGCTCTTCTGGTCCTGATTCCTAGCATACTTTGGAGGAATCAAGGCTCTCCAATGTACCAAAAAAGAATTACCACCTTAAAGGGAGATTCTCTTATTGGTGAATTGGAAGGTTACTGATTCCTCCTAACAATGCCACGAAACAGACGTCTGCCCTTGATGTTACTTTAATGAGGGATTTGTTTCGTGACATAGTTTGGAGGAATCAGAGAGCTTCCAATTCACCAACAAAAACAAGAATCTCCCGCTTTAACGTCAGAGACTCGTTTTTTTTTTTTTTTTTCTAATTGCAATTTTTTTTTCTTTAGTACAAGCCCCAACACTCTGAGGAACTTTGGTGGGAAGTAAATAAGAATAAATACAGATAAACAATCGCAGTAAGCTCCTGATCATTTTTTTTTTTTTTTTTTTTTTTTTATTGACCTTTAGTACAAGCTCCAATACTCTGGGAACGTTGCCACTGAAGGCCATGAAATTATTTTGATAAATGGTGGGAAATTAACAAGAGTAGGTCCTTGGAAAACATGTTAGTCTCCCGTTGTAATATTCCAAGGCGGAAACGAACCAAAGAAAGTGGAGATGGCGAAGGGTATACTGACACAGATGTTTGTATTTTACGTATATTTACTCATTAATTTCCCACTATGTATCAAATAATTTCATGGCCTTTAGCGGCAGCGTTCCCCAGAGTGTTGGGGCTTGTATTAAAGGAAAAAAAATATGATGAGCTTACTGCGATTGTTTATCTATATTAAATTTTACTCTTATTAATTTCCCACCATGTATCAGATAATTTCATAGCCTTTAGTGGCAATGTTCCCCAGAGTGTTGGGGCATGTACTAAAAGAAAATTAAGAACTTAAGATTTTTTTTTTATCAGGAGCTTATATTAAGGGGGTAGCCTAGTGCAGTGTCGGTAATTCTGGAGCAATTGATTCCTCCAAACTATTCCAAGCAACAGGCCACCAATGTTTTTCTTCATCTGGTTCTGTTTTCTGGCATACTTTGGAGGAATCAAGGCACTCCAAAAGCATACAAAATTCCCCTAAAAACACACGGATCAGTTATTTTTAACAAGCATTACAAAATCGAACAAAAATAATTAGGTTTGTACTGTATAACTGTTACTAAAATCCATAATAAATGAAAAATAATATATTACTGTATTATGGACAAATTATTTATCAGCACAAATTTTAGATGGGCAGTGTGGGTTATGCAACATGAAGTGAGTAGTGATGCGACAATAAATTATTCATATCAGGACATTAAAATAGAATTGGAATAAAAACCCAGTGATATATTTAATGCACATATCGTTACTCCCCAAAAGTAAATATAAATATACTGATACTAATAATAATTCTAATAATAATAACAATAATAATGGCCCAAGAATTTTTTCGTCGATTAGCCTACTGGATTAATTTTCTTTCATGATAAGATCAAAATAATATAAGTAGAAAAAGTGACTTAGGCAGTTTGTTGATTATGAAGTAAACTATATAAATAAAGCGACACACACACACACACACACACACACACACACACACACCATTGACTGTATGCAAAATGACACCAAGTTCTGTTTATATCACCAACCGGTTCACTGCTAACTACCTTTGTATGCAACTAGTAATTATAAACTAATGATTAATATGCATGAAACTCTCTTACATTTTGTTATTCTTCCATTATCACTATGGGATAAAATGAAAACTGGACAACACGTTAGGCTAAATTTATGCCCTGTGTCTTAACATAATATTATATAATGATTACAAAAGGAGCCAACAAAAATTAATATAAAAATTAAAAATTAAAAATTAAAATAATAAAATAATAATAATAAATATACACAGATGTTAAATTAATTAAAATAATTTATTATTATTATTACAGTATTATTACTATTATCATTACGCACTAGTGGTCATGATGTTTGACCTTAAAAAAAAAAAAAAAAAAAAAAAAAAAGTAATGTGTTCGATACCAGGGTAAGTGAAAGTCTTGGGACACTTTTTACAAGCTCCTATGTTACTCTGTTCCCCCAGCGGCTAGCAGGGACCCAGCCAGTCCATCTGTATATTGGTATAACTGTTGGAAGAAACTACACACACGTACACACATTAGCACACTACTGATACCCATACTGCATTCCTTAAACACACACACACACACACACACACACAGAGAGAGAGAGAGAGAGAGAGAGAGAGAGAGAGAGAGAGAGAGAGAGGGACATTTCAAATCCACATGCATACTGAGAGAGAGAGAGAGAGAGGCACAACATTTCAAACCTTCCCACCCACACACACACACACACATACATACATACACAGGCTGGATATTACACACGTATACGGGTGGAGGGGCGAGTTGTGGATCGATCCCCTCCTGCCCGCTGACGTCACCAACCCTAGTGCCCCCCCCCCCACCCCCACTGCCAGCACTCCACCTTGCCTCGTCATACTAACCTTCTCCCTCCATCCCTCCCCATCAATACTACTCCTCCTCCAGTTTGCACACTCTCTTTACTATATAGTCATTCTTCCCTCGTATTCTTCCCTCGTATTCTCTCCCTCTCCCTCCCTCTCTCTCTCTCTCTCTCTCTCTCTCTCTCTCTCTCTCTAACACCTCCGTTTCAGACCCCCACTCTATGGTCACTTTTCCCTTCCTCCTTCCGCCTTATACCCTCTCCTTTACAACCCCACTCTCTACATGCAAATTCTCTCATTACCTCTCACTGTTCGCTTCCTCCCTCTCTACCTACAGTACCTTCAAACCTTCTCCCTTGATCAAAAATTCTTCTTTTATTACTTATGAAAAACTATAATATATAAAAGTATACTCGATGGGACAATGAGATACTTTGCATCTCTAATTCTATGTACTCGACACGTGCACATATTCCCTTCCTTGGGCTACACCTACTCGTTTATTTTCCCTTCCTTTCTACACAGCCCATCTATCCATTTCCAATTCTCTGCCTTGCCTCTTCTTCGTTTTCATATCCAACCCACACACGCCTAACCTCCCCATTCTTCTTTACCCTTCAATCATTTCCCTGACGTTGCACACTCCTCTTCCCTTCCCAGCCTCGCCTCATGCACGCCTTTCACCCACCTCTATAAAACACACACATTTTTTTATTCTATCTCAGGTCTGCATTTCCCACCCAACCAAACCGATGACACTCACATCCGCCGGTTCTTCTTCCTAGGTCTGTGCTTTCAGATATATCGACACGTGTGATTGATACACGTGAATACTTTTATAAATACACATTATCATCAAATTCTCCAGAGACCTAATCCATTTTACATCATTCATTATATCATTCAATACAATTTTGAAGCAAATTAAAATGGCAGTCACAAAAACTAGAAGAAAATTATTTACAGTGAATACTCACGACAAGGTCGGTGTTCTGTGCATATTTTTGGTCACATGCATTAATTAAAGAATCATGTATTAATGAAGTTGAAATATTCCATACATTATATTATCACTTAAAGATCAACTTACGGGCGGTAGAAACACTCGTGATTTTGGCCAAACGAACCTGGAATTAAAAAGTGAGATTAGTAATTGAATGTAACATTAGTATTACAAATGAAGATTAGTATTAGAAAGGATGATTAGTATTAGAAAGGATGAATAGTTTAATCATGAATTATCATAGTTACAAAGTTTTTCGTACTCCTGGAGTCACAAGGCAAAAAGTTTTTTATTCATATTTTTTCTTAGTTTTAGTTTCTTTTTCATGGAACGATTTTTGAGACTCCTGTATACCGTGCAGCACAGTATATATACCTTATCCACTGTCAAATTCACAGGTAGGCTATACATAATAGTCTTGATAGATGAAAGTTTCTATATTCAATATCTGTTAAAGGGAGATTCTCTTGTTAGCAAAATAGAAGGCTTCTGATTCCTCCTAACCAGGCCAGAAAATAGACACCCTTAACTTAATGGTACTAATAGGGGATCTATTTCTTGGTATATATTGGAGGAATCAGAGATCATCAAATTCACCAACAAAAGAATCTCCCCTCGAGTGAACAGGTAGCCTACACATCTACATTTCAAATAAGATAGATAGGTATAAAATGCCTGACGCTGATAAAGGAAGAGTAGCCTAATTTATTATGTTTCCCCGTTGCATCTTTAATAATCATAACACACTATCCAGACAGATATATATATATATATACTCTTTGGCAGGAGTACGGAAAGAAGCAGAGGGTCCCATGATGAAGTACAGCACATTAAAGGTAACCGACCAAAGCGTTACAGTGTAGGTTTGTTTCGCCCGTGTGTGCATCGAGTTGGACCTCTCCTGCCATCTAGTGAGAGCCCAGCGCACCAGCCACCCGGTTTGTTTACATCCTTAGTTCTGAAGGCTACCGAGAGATGGCAGCACCTTCCGGGCCACATGCGCTATAGTTCCTGCTTCTTGCGATAGATGGCAACACATTTACTTTACTCTCCCTCTCACACGCGTTGCCTGGCGTATGATTAGTGTGGCTGTAACAACAATACTGGGATGTTCTGTCGTTACAACTTTAATCTGTCACCTTTAATTACAAACAGAGGAACAGGTAAGCCTTCAGAGATGCCGGTAGTGAGACGGATGCATTTCTTTCACGGACCAAAAAATATATAAATGAGCTGTATGATTGCATCTCCAGGCAACGTTCTCCATTGGATAAATCTTTACTTCTTTAGGAATATTGTATTTTTTGGACAGCCAGCAGCAATCATGAGTGTGTCCTTAGCAAGAGAAAACTAATAAGGTGAAGTGCTGTCCCAACTCTCAACACTGTGTATAAAACTAGCCCAGACGGTGAATAAAATCATTTATACAAAGCGGGTTTCAAAGACCGCTAAAACAAGGACAATCTGAGGGACCTTTCTTGACAGCCCTTCCTCTTATACCTGAAGATATATTAAAAAGTTTGACCAAAATGATTAATCTTGAAAAGCTATCATTAATTAAAAGCTCCATTTCGAGTGATGAGTATAAAATATCATGATAAATTACTACCGCATATTTACCGTCAGCGTTGGTTGTAATTAGCGTCCTTACCTTTGAAATTAATGTAGTCAAGTCCTCTTACAAACGGCAACAACACTTAAGAGGTGATGAAGCGAAGCATGGCACGGTAAATCCACTACAAACACACACCAAGTCAAAGAGAAACACGGTCTCTCTCTCGCACAGACACACACACACACACCATTCCACGCCGGGGAAGTTAACTGTCACTAGCTCGCTGAGTCAGGAGGGAGAGTAGGAGGGAGGAACGAAGCAGAGGGTAGAGAGGAAGGGAAGGGAAGGGGGGGTTGGGGTAATGGAGAGAAAGAGAGATGAGAAATGGAAAGACGAACCAACTTCTATACCATACAACTTTACTCATCAGTATTCTGTTCATCTGCATTCGTCTTCTCCTTTCACTATACATATGATTAAATAAGACAAAAGAGAGATAGGGAGAGAAAGGGGGTATGAGAGGGGCGGGGCTTAGAAGGAAAGATGGGAGGGGAGGGATGGGAGAGCGGTCAGGTGGCGGTGATGTAGGGGGGGAGGTAGAGAGAGGGTGAAGAGTGGACAAGTGGGTGGGGGGGAAAGAAGGGGTGGTAGGGTGAGAGTGGTTGGGGGAAAGAAGGGATAAAGTGATAGGTGGAAGGAGGGAGAGAGAAGGGAATGGGGCACAAAAGAGAGGCAGGTGGTCAAATGAGGAGGGTAGAGAAGAAGACACAGGAGGGTATCGGAGGGAAGGGAACAGTAGGGAGGAGGGTAGCGTAGAGGTAAGGGAACTGTAGGGAGTAGGGTAGAGTAGTGTGAAGGGAACAGTAGGGAGCATGGCCATGGTAGGGAGGAGGGTAGCGTAGAGGGAAGGGAACAGGGAGGAGGGTAGCGTAGAGGGACGGGAACAGGGAGGGTAGCGTAGTGGGAAGGGAACTGGGAGGAGGGTAGCGTAGAGGGACGGGAACAGTAGGAAGGAGGGTATCGGAGGGAGGATTTTAATGCGGGAAGGGAGGATACAGTAAGGAAGGGGGGGGGGAACAAAGGGAGGGAGGATACAGTAAGGCAGAGAGAGAGAGAGTACCCTGGCTGATAACTGGTCAATCAAACGGGTACCACTACCATACTGGCACACACACAGCTTCTTCATCCACTTCGAGATCAGAGTGATATGGCAGGAGGATGAGGGACGGAGGACGAAGGAGCAGTAGTGTGTGCGTGTATGGAAAAATCGATATAAAAGACATAACATGACATTTATTTTACTCCCTCTCTTCATATACATCGTTCCTTCTTAATTCTACTTGATTTGCTGGTATCATACAAGCCAGCCTACTTCATTACTCTTACCAGTAAAAGTGGTTTAATAATTAATTCCTGACAGAGCCCCAAGTTTGGTTTTACTCCTAACAGCATATTAAATCGAGTTTGACTCTTACTAGCACTTTCACAAGGCGAACAAACTTATATAACCTGCTATTCACTTCCATGTGCCTCTGATATATAGATACTGCCAATGGAATATCAATATGAAAACGTAAATATTCCTCTCATGACTTACAGTAAACTACAAAATCTGACTATGACTCCATAAATAGATAGATACTAAACATAGGCACATGTCAGACAGAGCACGTGTGTGTGACCGACGGAGGGAGGGGGAGGGGTTACCACGTGGCGATATGGTTCAGCAGGCTGGCAGGTAGGTGGTAGATTCTATCCTTGTCTTATCCACACCAAGTACCAAATAAACAGACCTTAATCCAAGCTGTTACCTTCATTATCTTTCCTTTATTAACTCTACCTCATTCACCGCTACTGTGCTG